>JAEQBH010005867.1:0-147855 GCA_016808115.1 Tetrastigma voinierianum | reverse complement strand
GTGTTAAGATGAGTCAGGTTTCATTGGTCTATTTTTGAAAAATAAAGCTTGTCAGCTCAATTCCTCGAATCCATCAGATATGCCTCGATGGTGAATAGATGGCTACACATGGCTCCAACCATCTTAAGAATGGCTCAGATTTCATCATCTCTTGTCAATTAAATTCACTAGGGATTTACTTCAATCAATAGTCTAACAAATTCTGTGAACTGGATTTATCGTACCGTGGACTAACTATAAGGAGTATTCGAATTCCATTTTAGTTTATGGTGCAGTTGTTAATTGATATTCAATGTGCTCCCTGACTTAACGCTCATACCACAAACTCAAAAATAATATGTTTGTTCCATCCGCTGTATTACCTTCCTCTAACTGATCACTTATTAGTTAAATATAAGTAATTTTTTTCATACCTTGTTTTCAATTAAACTAGATGCATTTTGTCCTTATTCCATTCTTTCTCATTTCGCTATTCTACTCTAATCGCTCTTCATTCAATTAAGATAATGTCCTCTCAAAGTAGCTTTTATCTCTAGAACTATTTCCTACTTTGATTTCCTAATCATTCAACCACAAAGCAACACAACATTGAACAATCAAATGCAAAATAGTACACAACAATTCCATTTAACTTTCTCATTTTATTTCTGATTGATTTTCAACTGTTGGATACACAGTATGGGAGGAGGATGGTACTGAAAGGTTAGGTAAGGAGAAGGTCTATTTCTTCTTTTTGGACGAGGTGGCAAAAATATCAGGGGGATCTAGGGTCTAAAGTGTTCAATGAGTCGGGAATGAAGGGAACTTCATTTCCTTCTTTCCTTCTCTTAGTTTCCTTCCTGTCGTTTCTTCAATGACAATCTCATTAGAGAGATCAACTTTCTTGTTCACATCTTGTCTCCCTTCCCCAAGCCATTCATTGTGTTCTCCATTTCTCATGACTTCCAAGAATTTGGTGCATTGTCATAATCAAATTCCAAATTTTTTCCACCATCTTCCGCCATGGGATTCAAATTCTCCCACGTCATTCTCCTATTCATTTTTGCTTTCAGCTCCTTCAGAGATTTGTATAGTAATTTGAAACTCCCTTATCCGGCCCCCAAATTTGTGTCATGCTCTTTATCTCTTTTCTAGCAATGCAGAGCGATTCGATCAAACCGCTTGTTATAGAAAGCTTCATTTAATTCACTGAGTTTCAGTTAAAAACATTTCGATCTCTTTCCTTCATTTCTTTCTAACTCTTCTCCTTGCCGCTTCAACATTTTCCTATCCGTTCCTCTTTCCGTTCGGCCTTCCTTCCACTGCTGTTCTCTTCTCGATCTCCACCTCATGCCCCTTTCTTCTCACTAATTCTTCTTCCCACTCGCTGGGTCTCTTCTTTTCAATTCTTTCATACATCCCTCTCGAATTCCGCTTTTAGGTTCCACTCCTTTCCTTTCTTCTATTCTTTTCTACATCAAATTGAGAGCCTGCACTGAATTGTCCTCTCAGGCTCCTCGAAAGCCTCCGTGTTGAATTGCTGTACAGATGGAATCCATCATCATTGGTTCGCTTCATCGTCGTTATCAAACATATCATTGTTCATGCGATCATCGGTGTCTATCTGATCATAATTTCCATTTGTCTCAACGAGTCATCTTCTGTCATTACACACTTCTCCATTTTAACTAACAATCCCGCTTATATGAGGTAATATTTCAGATCTTCCCATCCAACTTCATCATCGCAAACATCCGATTATTACAGAGTTCAGATCTCTTTTAAACTATTAGAACCACTGATTATCTCTTCATGATTTTATATTTGATCCAACTTTCATAGCGGCATTACAAGAAGATAAATTCTTTGTTCTCTCACCGCATAAATGTCTTGTTTGAACTGAAACAGACGCCAGAAAAACCATACCTTTGCTTCTTCTGAGGTGCCCCCTCTGCTCGCAGTTTCCGCTTCTTCTTCGTCTAACTCGCGCCTTCCATCGAGCTCAGAATCTTTCTAAGATTCGGCTTTTTCCAAAATTTTCTTGAATTTGAGCCATGCTTGTGTATCATTACGCCATAGGCTTCAAGTGATGGCCTTCGTCAGATGAGAGACCGCACTCTAACAAAACAAATTTCCATCCTTCCTTCCTACCACAGCCGAATAAAACTCTCTCACTGTCAGATATCCCGCCAGCGCGCAAAGACTTCCCATCCTTCTCTCGTTTCATCTCCTTGAAAGGAGTCACAGGTTTTGAATCTCCTCTCTCAGAATAAAACCTTGTTAGCGTAATATTTCCATCGGAATAAGCTTCATCAGACTTAAATCTTCTACTTCTCTTTCTCCCTCCTTTTCCCTTTCCTTTCTCGCCTTTCGAGAAGTCCTCTGAGCTGCAAGCCTCCCGCATGGCGTCTCCCGCTTGTTCTTCTCCCGACGAATCTCATCTAACCTGTTCTCCTCGATGAGTTTCTTCTTCTTCTCCTTCGACGTTCGTGTTCCCTCATTATCTCGCCGAGGTTAAAGACCAAAGGTGGAATCTCAAACCCATCGTGGAAGCAAGAGAAAAGCTTTTCAAGGTCAGACCGCTGTGGTTTTCGGAGGCTGAGATTCGTATAGAAGACGGCTACGAATGGTTGCGTGGGTCGGGAGTGAATGATAGTTTCCAATGCTTCGTACCAATCAATGTTCGCGGCTGATTAATGCTTCCATTTATGACTCGTCGCTAATTTCACCTTCCGCTTCTTTTCATTCAGATCACAAACTTGGGGCTCGGAATGAGTAGTTGCGCATGTGTCGCATTTATGTCGCCGGCTGCCCGTGATGTCGCGTACATGTCCGGGTTTTCGTGAAATTATCGACGGGCTTAAATTCTTCTCAAATTTGAAACTTAATTCATCGTCGCTGGCACCACAGCAGGGTCGTGACATGAATCTCCTTTCCTTACTACTCAATCGCTCTTTTCTTAAATCGGTCACGACATCAATGTTATAAAAGGGAGATACTAATGCCAGCATAACCCTTCAGAATTTGCCTTTAATTCAATGAATTCAAAACTTTGAATTTTGTTATTGTTTCTAACACATTTGTATCTATCCGTGTATATTTCAGCAACGATTTAACAATTAGTTCAATCATAACTACAGACTCAGGTTAAAGAGAAGGTTACTTCCCTTTTTCTTCATGTTGCGCACTCTCCTCAAGTTGTTGGAATCATTCTTATAGTTGCACCGCTTATTCATGTTCAACCTCAGGCGATCACCGTAATAATCCGTAAGATTCTAGTTAAAATACAATCAATTTCTAATAATAATAAAAAAGTTAAATCTATCCTTCTGGAAAACAAATTCGACTTAATTCATCAGCAACTAAAAGAAAAGAGATAATTCAAAATTTAAAATCAGCATTGAAATCCTCCCTGTTGCTCCCATTATCAAGCCAGCTTTCAGTCCTTACCGACTCGTCGTCAGGGTAATTTCTTCTTTTTCCTTAAGAACCTGTACTGAGTTCTTCAACTTCCCTCCTTCCCCGTTGAGATAATGCTTTAACCTTTGTCCATTGACCTTGAATTCTCATACACTTATAGCCTTCAGCGGTTTAATGCCCAAATGTAGTACTTGGTACTACCGTATGGCCCGCTTCCAATCGATTTTAATTTCCCCGAGTCAATTTCGCCTGAGCAAAACAAATGCAACCTCACTCCCCGTCAACTCTTCTCAAGACTTCGATCATGCCATTTCTTTGTCTTATCTTTTGTATATTCGAAATGTCAAGCTTCATTTCCTCGCTTCTTCCAATCACGCTTGGAGCAATTTCTTTCTTCCTCAAGTGTTCCTTAAAATCAAGTTTAACTTCTCACGGGCCCACATTGCCTTGTATTCCTAATTCAAGAGGTAGATGACATGGTTTGCCAAAACAACTCTCAGAGTGGGGACATTCCAATGGGAGTTTTGTATGCAAATTCAGAGGGGCCCAAAGTGCATCATCAAGTTTGAAGACCAACTTTCCTCGCAGCCTGCGCCTTTTCAAGTATTCGATCTCCCCGCTGAAATTTCGCTGGTCTATCGGGTTCCTGGGATGATAAGCTAAACTCATTATATGTTTGATCCCATATCTCAAGCCATGAGTTTTGCAAATATTTGTTCGCAAATGGTTCCCCATCACTAATAATGGTTCGGGTTCCAAACCTCGTCAAAATACTATAAGAAACTCACAACCGTAAAAGATCATTCTTCTTGACAAGAAACGTTTCCAATCTATTTGGACATAATCTACTGCAGCAAGATATAAATGTTTCCAAATGATGGTGGAAGGGTCCATAAAATCTATTCCTCAAACATCAAAATTTGTATCACCATAATACCTTTTAGGGGCATTTCATTCCCGTCTGATATTTCCAACTTTGGCAGATCGGGACACACACAATTTCACCCATTCTGCACAATCTCTGAAGATAGTGGGCCAATAAAACCCCCGATTGGAGTATCTTGTGAGCTGTTCTTTCTCCTGAAAAGTGTCCCCAGTGGTGATGCATGGCATTCATTTGTAAATGTTGCCTTGTTCACCTTCTCCGCACACATCTTCTTATTATCAGCACCTCTCTGAATACAAGGTTCATCCCAAATATAATATCCGCTGACGCCTGTAGCTCTCTTCGCTGGTAGCCGAAGTTCTCAAGGCATTACTCCACAAGCCGATAATCTACAATATCGCTGATACCATGGAAGTTGAAGGAAATCCTTAAACAATTGCTCATCCGGAAGTTCTCTATTAACTCGCACATTGTCTCTCTTCATCATCGCTTCTTTCTACTCCGGATAAAGCGGTCGGCTATCATATCAGCCACATCCCTTTATCCTCGCTTCAACTTAAACTCTTGCAAATGAGCAGACTCCATCTTATCAATCTCGCTTACTCTTTTCGGTCAAGTATTTGATTGTCGCATGATCCGTGAATTACCACATGGGATCCCCAAAATGTATCGCTTCAATTTTTCACAAGCAAAATTATAGCTAGCATCTCCTTTTCGCCTGTCGAGTAGTTCTTCAGTGGCTTCATCAAGGTCTTACTAGCATAGTATATGACCCCGAATACTTTCTCCTTTCTTTGCCCCAACACAATTCTATAAAATCACTGTATCACACATTATTTCAAATCCATGATTCCACTTCAAAAGTAAACATTATGTGCTCGTAATTAATCTGATCTTGATTTCATCGAAAAGCATCCTTGCAGAACTCATCAAATTGAACCTCAGATCCTTTCAAAGAATCACATAGTGGTCTGGCTATTTTTGAAAAGTCTTTGATGAATCTCCGTAGTGCATCCAAAGATGCCCCAAGAAACTTCTTACTCCTTTTACTCGTGATAGGTGGTGCAAGAGTTCGATACTGATACTTGGACTGTCAACTTTTAAATTCAAGAATGGAATTTTGTATTCAAGAACAATACTGCTACCATAAATGGCATTTCTCCCAATTCAAGTAGGCCGTCATTCGCATCTTTGAAGCATCGCTTTCCGCATTGTTTAAAACATTGATCGCCGGATCCATATTGGCCGCAAAATCATCTGCGAAAATCTCCATCACTTCAACCAAACTGGAAAATAGACATCATGCACCTCCTGAATGTAGCGAGCATTACATAACCCAAAATGGCATCCCTTCAAAGGCAAAGGTACCATAAGGGCATGTGAACGTGGTCTTCTCTCGATCCTCCTCGTGCAATAGCACCGATTAAAATTCGAGTACCCATCCGTAAAATGTATGCCAGGTGTCCCGCTAACCTATCCAACATTTGATCAATGAAAGGCAAAGGAAAATGGATCTTTTCCGCCGTCGTATTCAACTTCCCAGAATCAATACATACCCTCCATCCTCACACGTTTTGAAAGTGAATCACCCATTTTTTTCATTTCGATCACAAGAACCCTCCTTCTTTGGAACCACATGGATCGGGCTCACCTAAGGACTATCTGAAGGCGTAGATAAACCAAGATTCAACAATTTGGTACCTCCTTTCCGACTACTTCTTTCATCACCGGGATCTCGCCTCTCGATGTTCTACATGGTTTCAAGTCTCTCTCGCGCTTAATCTTATGCATGCAAACCGCTGACCGATACCCTTCGCTTCTTCAATGGACCAAGCTAAAGATTCCTTATGCTTCCCATTTTCAAAGAATCTTGTCTTCGCCAAAGATCAGTCCGGGCCGAAATGATCAACGGTTTTTTTCTTTGGTAATTCTAAGTAGGCATACTTTAAATGACATGGCAACTCTTTTCAAAACTAGCCCTTCGCATCGTCTCTTGATGATTTTCTCTCTTTTCACTATTTTCCCATTATCTTTTCTGCCAGAGCCAAGTTCAACACGCTTATAGAAGAAACTACGTATGGAAATCTGCATAGACATCTTCGTGATAACACCATCTCTTTTCATTGATAAAATCTGAGTGTTACAATCATTTATAACATCGAGTTGGAAATAGAGACAAAATCGCCTACATTGCAACCTTCCTCGTCTCCTATCTATATTTGTTGTCATACTTTTGATCAAGTTAAATGTAGCAAGTTTCTTCTCCAAACCCAAGATAAGAACCTTTCGCATGTCAATCGTGGCAGCCTAGTATTTGGGAATGGTCTTCCTAATAGTGTGGGTACTGTGAATCTTCTTCCATGTCCAATGGATGAAGTCTACTCGGGAATACAAACTTCCCAACAAAGGACCAACACATCTTCACCCACCCTTCGGGTCTTCACCCATCGACCATTCCGCCATTCAGTAATCACAGTGGGAGTAAGCCCCCAAAATCACTGCAACGTAGAGAGGCATCGATCGGAGCGCACAGCCCGAGTCACGTAGAGCTTCCGAATTCCACCCTCCAACAATGTATAAGGAATCGTGGAAACTCCGGGTCCTTCATCTCATCGTAGTTCTTTCCGACACGGGCAGATCGCAAGTGGCAAGAGATTCACTATTCCTTCTTCTACTATTTTTTCTTTCTCGTCGCATGTCTCAAATTTTGCAAAGTATATCCTGAGTCACCACTCAGTGCACACTCTGATCTCACTTCGGAAATCTTACAAACCCTGCAAACCTACCTCCACTGATTTCCAAATTTTCATGTGAAACGGATCCCAGCGCCTGATCCTCGATGTTCTTCTTTCTACTCCCTTCTTTATCATTCCATCACTCTCTTCCCTCTCCGCTGGCATTGGGTTACTTCTTTGTCATTGTCATTCCTTCCTTTCCTCTCTTCTAACTCCTTCCCACTCCTAAGCCGCATTACCCATGCGCTTTCGGCCTTCCTCAGATCATCAGAAGGCATCTTTCCTCTCCTGCTTTGCGGTTAGGCCACCGCCTCACTACATGGTCTCCGTGTTCTTCGTGGGATTTATCAGAAGTTCGAAATTTGAGAAGCCCAGAAAACTCGCCTCACTCTCCAAATTTTGTTCATGGAGGTTCAATGTCTTATTTCATAAACTCGCAAAGACTGCTCGAAAGTCGAAGCCCTCCGGCCCCGTATTCATTCCGTGCTCATTTCCAGTCACGCTACTGAACTTGTGGTCGCCGACACCCCTCGATGAGGGTTCGCCCCCGCCGCTCAGTAGAAGCCTTCCACCATACGGCAGTTCTTATGGTTCCCGAAAGTGTCGGGTGATAATGTGGCCGAAGGTTGGGATTGGTTTAAAATGATAAGTCTCGCTCACCCATATATAATTAACCTCTCGCGTACTTCATAGAATTCTTTTCAAGCATTTCAAGACTTCCCGTCGTTAACTCCTTCGACGTCTTATTTCATGAGCGCAGTGTCTTCTTTCGCTTGTCTAACTCCGTGGATAATGGCATCCACTGGCCTCCATGGTCGCCGTCATCTTGCTCGTACCTCCATGATTCCCTTCCTCCGCTATACTCTCCTTGAAAGCTCGTATGAGTTTTCATGCTACATTCGCCGATCTTCAATCGCTCCTCGCTTCTCTCAAGACTTTTTCTTTGAATGCTCACAAGATGAAGCATCATCGATCCTTTTGATATATCATTCGGCGGTACGATATACAATGTTCCATTTGAGTTCCTCAAACATCTATCCCATGCATCGACATCTTCTCAAAGAACTCGCTTGAATCTTTCCCAAGCTGTTATTGTGCCATCTTCCTCTCATTGAACACAATGATTTCTCTCCTTCTTCGTGTTAGGCTGGGGAAAGAATCTACCTAAGTAGCTCCAACTAACTCCTCCCAAGTATCAACAGAATCCATATGGTAAATGATCATACCACACCATTGGTCTTTAAGGAGAATGGGAATAGTGTAGCTTTTATCACTTCCGGTCTCAATTCATTCAGCCTTAAGTCAGCATACCATCCCGGTAGAATCCTTCCGTGTGCTCGCTTGATCTTCAAAGGATGACCAAGAACCGATGTCGCCGGACCATCAGGAATCGCGCCGGTTTCAATTAAAATTATTAAGATCAACTGCGCCGTCTGATCACGAGTATTCTTCCCGTGATAATCGGGTCTCCGTAAATCCTCCATCAGACGTTGACCTGAGGCCTTCTAAATCTCTATATGTATTTCAACCTGATCCCGCCTTCCTTCTTCCATGGTTGAGTTTTCTCATTTCTTTATCTCTTTCTTAAGCTTCTGAAAGCATCCTTTCTGGTTTCTCAGGTTTCACCGGAATCGACGGGTGTTCTCGCTTCCTATGCATCAAAGTTTTTCTGAAAAGCAAAACACACTTCCATTACTGGGATTAGTCAAATCATCATAGCCATTCAATGTGTTTGCTAAAGGTTAGTGGCCAAATCGAACTGTTCGCTTGAAAATCTATTTTGTTCTTTTTTTTCTTTAAATGTCCAAATTAGTATATCCTTTCTTATCCGACACATTTATGTGCCTTTCTCGATCACATGAATCTACGCCATAAAATGCAAAGCACACTAAAACATGTTGCACATTTATGCATTAGTTATGCATGCAAGATTATGACGTTATCACCAAAGCGACTATTGTCTAATCCCCAAGAATTTATAAAACCTGTTGAGACTAAACATATATATAAATTTATGAATAATCTGATTACCGTGCTGACTATTAACTAATCCCCGCAACGCCATAAAACTTGTTATGACCAAAACATGTCAGACATTTATGCATTAGTTATATGCAAGATTATGACGCTATCACCAAAGGACTATTGTCTAACTGCCCGCAACCCAAGTGCCATAAAACTCTGTTGAGACTAAACATATATACAATTTATGAATACCATTACCAAAGGACTATTAACTAATCACTAAGAATTACGCTAAAAACTTCATTTATCGACCAAAAGACATATACCCTACTACGTTATTACTAAAGGATCATTGTCTACTCGTTAACGGCACTGGTATAAAAACTTAGTAGTTAATATTATACTATATAAAACCACTAATCTCTTAGAGTAAATCATTTTTCAAAGTTGGTTTTGGTCCGATATTCCCAGAAGCGCATTGTGTCGACAAGTAATAAAATGGATTTAAGTCTCGTATATCGATCCCACGTAGATCTCAAGAATTTTAAATCAACTACCCCGACTATCGTACCTAGTTACCATTCGGGACCACAGTAATGATAGTAGGATTCAGCATTAAGGTGCCGGAAAATTCAAACGAACAAGAGGAAATTAACCTAACTATCCAAATATACTGAAAATAAAGAATAAAGAATAAAGAATTTCTATAAAAGAACTCGAATAATCGAATAGTTATCCTCAGAGGACCCATCAATAGAAAAACAAAGGATAGTGAACTATCGATTCCCTCAGAAGTTACTCCCGATAAAATTTGATTAATTCCAGCTTTCAAAACTGGGTCTACATGCCGAGGTACCGACTCCACACCTTACATTTCATTATTCCACTTTATGACCCGATTCTCGAATGGGCAGGAATTAGATAACTACTTTTAAAAGGGACTTCTTAATCCGTATTTTTCTTTTTCAATACTTCATACCCATTCTATGGACCAAACCTTAGCTCCCAAGTTATCGGCCACAAGGATATACAACTTCCGCATCGCTTCCTCCTAAATTAATGTATCAACCTTCCTCGACAGACATGTTAACACTGGGATTAGTCTCACTATCCGACCGAGGTGAACTCTTGTTTGTTTAAATAGATAACCTATCCAACTCGCTCTTGATTTCAAGTGAGAAGAGGATTTATCTAAGAACTTACAAAGCTCAAAGATCCCTACGCAGGTTAAGAGATAATTCTTCGTGTTAAATGTGCACACTGTGGAATGTCTTCCCCGTGTCACTCAGAGGACCTCCTGAAATCGAAAGCAATGACGCAAATCTTAATCTGCATAAGAAACCTATATTCATCCCAAAACAACAAAACCCAAAACCGGCGCAAATTCATTAACTGAAATTACCAAGCCAGGAACAATCTACAGGAAAGATAAATTCGACTATCAGGCGTGTTCACTTAATGGAAGTCAGATTCCCAATTACTCAATCACACGATACAAAGATTCTCCATCATAAGAATGATCAGAAATTGAAATCAAACAATCGAATTCCGCAATCAATCAATCTCAACATTTCCCGTAGTAATTAAAATAAACGACTCGTGATTCACTTCATTTCAAACGATAACATCCGCATTCGTAAATTACTACTCTAAAATAAAAATACGAGCATAATCGCTTCTAAAACGATCTGAATTGAAAATTAAGAAAAATAAAGAAAAGAAAAAAAAAGAAAAGAAAAAATAAAGAAAGAATGAGCTTTCAATATTCGTGACTTCTCTATTCGTGGCCACGAGCCGCCGAATTTAGCCGGATAGCCGCTGCATTTATAGGTTCCTCAATCGGGCCCTGAATCCCACCGCATCGCATTTTAAAGCAACTGCGCCTGCCACCGCTCAAGTCGCCAATTTCGCTTCTGTCGTGGACATCATTTCCGATGTCGCGACATCAATCTCACGCTTCGCTGGCATCAACTTACCCCATGTTACCGACGGTCGTCTGGCGATGTCATAATTTATATCTTGTCGTGACATCTTCTCACGCCTCGCCGGGTCTCACTTACCTTCCGCGACGCGACGCTTCATATCTTGGTCGCGACTCTCAAATTTCAAGTCATCTCATAGCCTTTGATCGGAGTCTTCTGATAGTCGCGACATCAATCTCCGTCACGACATCGCCTTAAGAAACTCGTAGCTTCAACTAGTCGCCCCGCCGCCGCGACATCATATCGATGTCGCCGGCTATCGCTGGCGACTCTCGCAGCCTTGATCTAGTCGCTCCCGCCATGTCACGGCATCGTATATTCTTGTCACGTAATTTCACTTTGGCGAAACTTCAACCTTCAATCGGTTGCGTCCTGCGTCGCGCATTTCATCTTTATGTCGCCACATCGCCCCGCTTCGCAGCCTTCACTATGGTTCGATGTCGCGGACTTCGCCTCGTCAGGATAAAGCAGCTCATTTCTTCGGGCCATCTGATGGTTCCCGATGTCGCTGATATCAATCCTTTGTCGACATCTTGTCACGCCTTTGCGTATTTCAACCGGTCTGATGTCGGATTCTCACCTTCGTCGTGACATCATCAATGTCGCGACATCAATCTCACGCCGCGACATCGATTTAAGTTCGCAGCTTCCATCACCCAACCTCTCATAGCTAAAGGTGTTTCGCGGTCGCTGAATTTCATCCTCGCCACGACATCAATTGTTGTCGACTCGCACGTCGCCGCGACGCCGTTTTTAGCTCCCGACAATCTTCTCGCCGTCGACCTATACTTCATCGGCCGCCACTCATCAAATTCTCTTTAATTCTTTTCGCGTCATTGACTCGACTTCACCGTGTTAACTCCCAAAATTGCATCAATGAATCACCCAGTTTCTTTTCATTTCTGGCTTCCGCTTATCTGATCGCATCTTTTCTTCCACTTATTGCCGTATTTTTCTGCCTTTCTTTCTCTCTTCCGTTTAATAACAATTTATGAGTTTCTTCATATTTCAGATATTACTATTCATTTCTAGATGAAAATAGAATGTAAAATGGACTAAAAATAGATGACTTTAAGCTCATCAAGGTCCTGTAAAGTAAGCAAGAGGGAAAGTCCTTTCTCGTGACAAGAGCTGCAAGTAGAGATCGGAATCGGGAGTTCGGCTACCCAAGAGGTAGGTCTCCCTACTTTGGTCATTTCTACCCTGTCGCTATCAGGATGGTGCATTATCCTAATCTTAGAGCAGAATTGGGGTAAGAAATAAAGAGAATCGGTAGTGAGTCCTTCTATTGCTGTAATACATCAATGAACTTGATGTTAGGCTTTTGAATCTCCCACCTGAACTCCTCGAGACTAAGTTATACCCTTTATCGTGGTCACCCAATTTAACCCTGTGGTCACTCGCCTAATTCTGGGTCAACTACCGGACCTTAGAATGGGTTTTTGGCAAGAAACAAGAGAGAATCTGCATTGAGTCCTTCTGGTAAGTTGTAGCCACATCAATGAAATTGATGTTAGGCTTTGAATCTCTCACTGGACCTTAATTAAGGCCATAGTCCCTTTACGTATAATTTCTACACACCTTTGCTATCCCGTGAGGTCACAGACCTTCGTCCGTAGATCCTCATCCTGTAGAGGCGGCGAGAGCCTTGGCCCTGTAGAGCTGCCCCTGTAGCTCAGCTCAGTCCTCGAAGAGCCTAGTTTGTCTCCGCAGCTCAGCTCGTCCTATAGAGCCTGGGGCCTGTCAGTGTAGAGGCCAACTCAAGCGGGCCAGCCGCCTGCCCAGATGACGGTGTGGCGACCCCACCTCAAGGCTGCACCTCCTGCCCAAACTCGACAGGCTTGACTATGGAAAGCCCATGAGTCAAGAATCCATCCATATGACTGAGAAAGATATACGTAAGCGGGACCGAGGTGTCGACTGAGTTTCTTTTCTATGTAAAGGCCAACTTGCCGCTTCAGCCGCTGTCAAGGATCACGCATAACCTTCAACTTCTGGTCGGCACCTCCTTCCGTTTGAACTCCGATTTGGGTGTTCCTCGACTCTATGGAAACTGCATTGAGTCAAGAATACATTCATATACCTGAGGAGGATATTAGATGTCAGACCGAGGTGTTGTGACTGAGCCTGCCACTCTGCTACCGCTACCAGGTCACCGTCTGATTGATCACGCATGACCTCCAACTTCGGCGTCATATCTCCTTCGCTTAACTTATTTGCGTTCTCGACTCATGGTTCCGGCTGGAGTCAAGAATATACCATATGCATGAGGAGGATATTGAAGGTCGCCCCCAAGGTGTTAGATCGAGCTCGTCACTTCAGTTCAGCTCGCCGCCTGTGTCACTGTCTCTGGTTGGATCATGATGACCCTCCAACTTCGTATGTCATATCTCCTTCGCTTTAACTCCGACAAGGTTTTTTGACTCCCATAAAGCCCATTGAGTCAAGAATGCATTCATGATTCCTGAGGAGTATATTAGATGTCAGATCGAGGTGTTATATCGAGCTCTCAGCTCCAGGTCAGGCCACCTCATCGCCTCAGTCACCGTCTGGCTGACTACACGACTCCCAACTCGAAGGTCATATCTCCTTTGTCCAACTCGATTCGGTATATTCTAGACTCTATGGAAAGCCCATTGAGTTAAGAATAATACATTCATATTTGAGGAGGATAGAAGATGTTTGACTAAGGTGATAGATCGAAGCTCGCTCCAGTCGTCGCCATCGGGCTTCAGATTTGACTGTTGCAGACCTCCAACTTCTAAGGTCATAACTCCTTCGCTCGAACTCCGTTTCTGGTGTTCGATCTCATGAAACATTAAGTCAAGAATTCATTCATGTACCTTAGAGGATAGAAGATGTTTGGACTGAGGTGACGATAGACCGGCCCAGGTCGTCACCGCTGGCCAAGATTTGATCACAGAGACTCTCAATCCCTGAAGGTCACAACTTCGTCCGATCCTGATTCGATATTCTCGATTCCTGCGGCTCCCATCTGAGTCAGAACCATCCATATGAAACAGCTGCCCAACTTAAAATCATACACTCCTGAAAACCAATCCTAACCAAAACTACTAGTACGCATTTGAATAATATTGTTCTTTAATGGTTTTGGAATGTGGATCGACGAATGGCGAGGAAAAAAGCTAACCGAGATTGAGATTCCAAGGATTGGAATCAAAGTGCAAAGATTTTGGGTTTGTTCTACCGACTCCTATTCCTCGTTTCAAGTTTTTGCATGTTTGTTCTAAAAGCATATTGAATTGATTTAATTGATTTGAGAAAAGTGATTGTGAAATGTTTGCATATAAAAATTGCATGATTATTGAAAATAAACTATTTATATGTCGCGGTATATCGTATTTATATTTCGCTATGAAGATTCAACGCCTAATAATAATGTTAAACCGCTTATTTCAAATTAGCACACGCAGATACCAATAGGTCAGTCAGCTAGCATTACGAACTATCGGTATCGATGTGTCACCCGACGCTGTTTCAATGGACCGTACGGGTAAAGTAATTCACTATTTGATTGTTTATAACCAAATACAACGCGTAACGCATCGTGTTATAAACTATTTGATACCGCCCGCAGCCTTAGCTTTAATCGCGATTTGCGACTGATATCCTCGTATATCAAGCACATGCGTTAAATTCAAGTATGGGCATAACCGAATTGATCGGGATCAGAATCAATTATCAATATAATCAACTGGATTGCATAACTAAATCATTTTCGAATCAATCAATCGCAGAATCGAATTGAATTTAGGAAAGATAATTGGAATTGATCGAGATTTTCATAAATATTGATTAAGTGAAAGGTATTGGATGATCAATGAACCATAATCGACTTATATAAAACAAGTATATGTATTGTATTAGCATGATCATCCATAATAATGAAAGTTTTGAACCGTTAAATTGCATAATTTGATTTAAACTTAAATCGAGGAATGGATTTAGATAGAACCACTAAGCATGAAAATGCTTAGCGTATTGCCTACTAATGCAGTACCGAAAGTGATAGATGTAAGGATCTAAAGCTTTAACCCAAGATCGAGGAGCGCCGAAGTCATAAAGAAGGAAATTTCGAGTATGTCTATTACGTGAGTTTCATTCCATGTTTTCTTTGATATTGATATTTTGTGTTAAATTTGAACTCGAACATCTATTTTGTAAATCATTTTGAAAAGGCCTGAATGCCTTCATTGTAAATGTATTTTGTTAAAGTTAAATGTATTTTGTTAAATGTTTATGGGCTTGCCCAAATTTTGTAATCGCTTACGCAAAGATATGATTTTGAGTGATTGAGTGATTTTAGTGGGTATCCCTGGACGGCTCTGATCCGCCAAACAGCTGGTCGTGGAGTGGGTCCCACAATGCTCTTGTCTACCTTCTTACAAAAAACATCGACTTTCTCTCATTGCATGTTTCATTTGTCTTCTTTTGAAATCAATCATCCCAACTTCCTCAATTTCATCATAATCAACCTCATCAATTTCATAAAAAATATTTTTATTTAAAGAACTTATAAGTCGTTCCTTTTTTTTTTTTTCATTTGAATTTTTTTGTTTGAAGCATTATACATATACAATTTAATACTTTGCGTCACTTTTGCAGATCCACTTGGACATCCTTCCACTCGATCATATATGCACGCGCCGCTTTCACTCATATACCTTCATGTATATAATTTAACCACGATTACATTTGATAGTTTTTCTATTACCACCAAATGGTTTTGCATGCTCCCAATCATCACCACGCTTTCGGTTCTACGAGCAATGTTCAATAAACCATGCATAAAAGTAAAACAAAAAATATATCATACAATTGAATTATTTTTCTAATATAATTATCCTTAAAAAAGATTAAATTTCTATCATTTACTTTAAATAAATTTACATAATTGTTATTTTTCAACTAAGTGAATTAAAATTGCTATTTTAGTTAATTTAAGATGAATTTTAATAAGTATGTATTTTTTAAGAACATATATATATATATTCTTTTACTTGCTCAATAAAATGAATGAAATATAGAGGAAAGATCAATAACAATTATGTAATTATTTATCAATTATTTCTAATATATAATAACATATTTATTTAATATTAATACGACTATTAATTAATCAATTAATAATAATATATGTTACTATATTAATATTATAATATTAATAGGGTTTATGTGAATTTGTATATACGATTTTTGAATATCTAAAATATCTATATAATATCCAGATGATATTTTACTAAGATAATATATATTAACAAAACATAAAGTAAATTTCAAGCAAAGCAACTACAAAATAATTGAGATTTAGAAACAAATTGTGCTCGCATAATGAATGTCATGAATTGAATTGTGACAAGTTATGTTTAGATAAATGCAAAACGTTATGCATATTATTTTTTAATATTTTACATATGTTTAAAAGATTATGCTCTAAAAATAGTATAAGGTCATATCAGATCCACATTAAAAACTTCATATTAAAATTTATCCATATCTAAACAAGAAATTTTACCATTATCTTGTCTTCTTCTGTCTTTCAAGGTGGTTTAAGGCTTCGAATCTTACCAAGAATAACGAAGTCGCCCCACCTCAGAAAGCATCTCCAAAGCAGAGTAGCAAAGTAAATGGGGATGCTTAAACAAAAACTGCCTCCACACGGTTAGTTTTCGAAGAAAAAGATTGCCAGAACAATTTGACAAAGAATATTTGGGCAAATATTACTGTCAATCGCTCATCGCCAATATCGGTGATATGATGGAAATTTCCATTTCAGAGACGGGAGCTTATTATTTTGGGACAATGGGTATAAGGTAATTATTAAGGAAGAGAAATGGTAAAATTAGGAATAAATTTCAGATAACTAAAATTTGGGGATGCCACTGCCGAGCTTACACTCACCCTTTTAGCTTAAGCTAAATCTCAAAATTGCGAAGAAAATACGACTTTGGGACAGCCATTTTTTTTGCTGAATTTATGATTTCTTGTGTTTCGAGATGGCTACAAGAAATTCCTTCTCAAATACCCATTTTATAGACATCAGATAGATTAGGTTAGGAAATTTTCCTCGTCTTCTTCATTACTTTCTGAAATTCCTATTTCAAAATCTTAGATTCACTGGTTGTTTTGCTTTTTCACTCCCTCATTTTTTTTTTTTTTTTTTTTTTGATTGAGGTTGTGATTTGTAATCCCATCTGATTTACGGGTTGTTTCCTGATTTATTCATGAATCCCATCTTATGGGTGTTTTGGTTCAGAACTGGGCAACTTGATTTTTTTTTTTTTTGATTTTTTGGTTGAGGTTGTGATTTTTAATCCCATCTATGATCCACGGGTTGTTTCGATTTATTCAAGTGAATCTCATCTTATGGGTGTTTTGGCTTTTCAGAATTCAAAAGAATCTCTATTTTTTTTTTTTTTGTGATTTGAAATCCCATACTGAAATTCTGTGCAAAGTAGCCATATTTTTAGTGAGTCGACAGAGCTGTGTTGCCAGCTCTCCTCTAGTCCTCACTCCTCACTCCTCACTCCTCACTCCTCACTAGCAGGTTCTTTGCCTTTAGTGGGATATTGTGCATATTCCATAGCCTTAATTAGAGCAGTTTTTCATGTCCAGTAGATATAGTTTTGTCACTAGTGAGTCTTCTGAACTACAACAGTCTACGTTTTCTGTTTAGCTATTAGAAAGATTCCACTACTAAGAAAAGCATCACCATTTAAAAGCCTATATTTATTCCAAAAGTACTTTTTGTGATTTACCGTAAAATTAAAAGCATTTCGGGAAACTAAATAATGGGAAAGATATAAAACTTTAATATCCTAATTTATCTCAAATTTTTACCTTTTCTCTTCTTTTTAATACTACATCATACACCTTTCATTCATCTATATTACTCCATATTCAAAATGCTAAATTTTTGATTATATACTCGAGATAGTGACGAAGAAGATGTTAATATTTCCACCCAAATATTGTCAAGCCAATCAGTCACTGCCAATATTTGCTTAGTGGATTGTTTCACTGCTGAGATTTCCGCTTTTGCTTAACATCTATTTTTTGCTTTTAAATCTGACACATGCTTCCAGAAGATTCCAGTAGTCATCTAAAAATCAAGATCTAAACTATATTGGCTTCCCAAAGCTACTTTTGAGATTTAATAAAGCTTTAAATAAAGTTTTAAATAAAGATCTTCAAGAATGAAAGATCTAAAGTTTTATCTATCCTAAATCTATTCCAATTTTAACCTTTCTTCCTTAATAATTATATCATAAAATTCTTCTATTCATTTATATCACTCCAATAATTATAAATTTTATTTGGTTATGCAAACAAATTTTCATCCTTTCAAACACTTATTATGTAATGGTCATTTTTAACAATATTCGGGCAAATATTGTTAGAAACTATCAATTAACAATACTTTGCCTCCCATTATCGCTTCCACTAATAAGCTTGGTTTTTTTCAATTTAACATCTATATTTTTAAATTTTGGCTCCATCAATAAGATGCCCTTAGTAATGCGAGCAATTAAATTCACAGAGAATCATCCTAAATCAGCCTCCACACTCTTTTACTAGTACACTGACTTCCCTCACCTATGCATGCATTCATCATTCTTTCCAATCTCCTACATATAAAGTGATATATAGGACAAAGAAATGAAAATTGAATTATGATTTTCCTAAAAACCTATTTGTATATATATATATATATATATATGGTTATATATATATATATATTCTTGGTTTGAAAATTTTTTTTATTCTCCATTTTAATTATTAGGTACCTTAAAACTAGTTTAAAATTACTATATTCATTAACAGAATTAATGTATTGAGCTTCACTGGAGGCTAAATATTGAGGGATTTAATATACCATATATGCTTGTTAGGTTTAGAGGTTGGTTTGGATTTTCAAATTTGATTTTTTTTTGTGGTGTTTGGATTACTAGAAAGTACTAAGGGAAAAATGTAAAAAAATCTTAATGAAAATTTTAAATATAAATTTTATTTATGAGATATATATATACAGGCATATATATATATATAAAATAAATAAAACAAATATTTATATTAATTAAAAAATTATATGATATATTAATGAATAGGTTATTTTGAAAAATAAATTACTAAAATTGGGTTGAAATTAAAAGCCAAAACTATTACATATATCACTGAATTTTTTTTTTTAAAGTTAACACAACAGTAACTTGAAATTTTTTAAAACATTTCTAATATTGCAGTCACTAATACGGTATTAATTAACTTAAAAAAAAATCAATGTCAGAGTTAGTGACTTACATTAAAGTAAGAAAATTTAATGCCGCATTTCTAACCGTGATATAACATTATTTTAATTTTCAATCTATTTTAATAAAAATTAAATAAATAAAACAAATATATTTATATTAATTAAAAAAATTCATATATGCATATACTATGCAAATTAGGTTATTTTGAAAAATAAATTACTAAAATGGGTTGAAATTAAAAAAAAAAATGCCACAACTAGTACATATATCACTGAATTTTTTTTTTTTTTTAAAGTTAACATCGCAATAACTTAAAAAAAATTTAAAACATTTCTAATACTGCAGTCACTAATGTGATATTAACTTTAAAAAAAAAAAATCAATATCGTAGTTAGTAAGTACTGTGGCATTAAAGTAAAAGAAATTTCAATGCTACATTCACTAACTGTGATATATGAACATTATTTTAATTTTCAATCTATTTTAATAAAAAAAATTAAAATAAATTATATATGTCAAAAACTCTATACTATGTCTATAAGGAACTGAAATTTTGTCATGCGGAGTTGGATAATTTCCATAACAAAAGTAGCTGATTCTCGCCTCTCTGATCCAAAAAACAACTACGAGATGCGTTTTCCTCATGACTTATAAACTCAATATCGACCCTTCCACAACAGATGGATAACCTAACACCTCCTCTCACACACTCCGACTGGGGTCGTATAACTCACAACCCGCCTTCCCGACGGCCGACTTGTTGTAACCTCGCTCTAGCTGCGAAAGGATTCCTTGACCTTCAACCCAAAAAACTAGCCACGAATTGGCGCTTTCCTTCACACTTATAAATTCATCACCAATCCCTTCTACAACCGATGTGGGATAACTCAACACATACCTCATACCTGTGGTGAGCTTAATCTCCTCCTGATTACATCTGTCTCATGCGAGTCGACCACGGACCACCCTTATAATTGTCTGCCACGTCTACCTTATCCACCTCCTCCGCCATTGACACATGCTATCATCGTCTCCCACAGTTATCCAAATTCAAAACTAAATATAAACACAGGCAATAATAGAAATCAAATTCATCCATTTAAAATAGTTTTTGGAATTCGGTCTAGAGTCATTGCCTTACGTCTCATTTTGTATTTTGCTACCGCAGATATATACACTACACTGCATACTTGCAGTTACTTCTTGGCTCCGTCTTCTTTGGTGCCATTCATAATTACATGTTACTGGTTCAGGTTTTGGGCTGTGTCATGCACTATTGGGTGGTGAAATGCGTGTAGAGTCCCAAATTAAGTAACCACAAAACATTTAGGTGAGGTGGTTAAAGTCTTTCATAACTTAACCAGAGGTCTTGAGTTCGAATCATGAAAAAATTTGTATTAATTTGGAACAAAACTCATGAAATACTATGTATAAAATATGGACACAGGAAAATTTGGAGAGAGAAAGGTAAAAGTAAAAACTGGAGAAATGGAAAAACAAGGGATGGGGATGGGAGGAGAAAGAAACAGCCCACAGAAACAACCCCCAAAGGCAGTGTGTGATGCAAGACAGAAGACGCGGCACGCCGTTGGTGCCTCCACACAAGCCCACATCACACACACACTGACACCTTCTTCTCCATCCTTTCCTTGATTTTCGTGTCCAAACGCCCCCTTCCAGCACCCCACTGCACAACAAAAACTCTCCCCTTTCCCCTATTTATTCTCCTTCCTTCTTTCTTTAACCAAACAAAATGAACATCAAAGAGAGAGCAAAGCAGTAGTACTCATCCTCAGTCATGGCCATCAGACTAACATCTACACTCCCCAATCCTCACTTCTTGTCGTTCATTGTTATAGCATCATATTTTCTTAGACGCCGGGCCGCCGGTACGGGGAGGATGGTCGCGGTATAATGAGGATCGTTGACGAGGGAAGACGGACAAGGAAGTTCAGCATCTGGGAAAGTTCTCAGTGGAGGAATACAACAGGAGGAGGAGGAGGGATGGGGAAATTAGGAGGGAAGCCATAGGCAACGTCCTAGAGATGAACATGATATATCTGACCCTGGAGGTGGTGGCCCAGAAGCAGGTGGTGTCTGGTCGAAGTATTATATGAAGGTATCAGCCACTGAATGGGGTAAAGAGAACATTCGACGCCGTGGTGGTGGTCAAGCCCTGGATTTCTTCCAAGCAACTGCTTCATTTCTCACCCTCCTCTAATTACTAGGATTAATGGACAAGTATATATGCATGTATGTTTCCGGTACTTTTCTGGGTGTAGTTGTACTACTCAGTTTCCATGTTTATGTTGTCCAGTACTCCACTCATAAATTAACCAATAAATCAGTACTTTATTTGTGGTTCTGGTGATCAGATCAATTATCTGTTGGTATAGAGAGAGATATAGGGGTTGTTAAGTTCTTGTTTTCTAGAACTGCTTTTTTGTTCTAAAAAGCACAAAGAACCGCTGTTTCCATTTTTTGTTTTCTGATAAACACGGACAACACCAAAACCCATGTCTTAAGAGAAACCCCCCCTATTTTAAGAGAACGCCAAAATTCTTCAAATTTGTGTTTTCGAAACATTTCTCAAAAATAGCAAACCAAAACAGACCTTAATGATAATTTCCTTCACTTACTTCCGAAGTTGGGTAAAGTGTTTCTTCCTCCAAACAGGCAGAAAGACACGAAGATCAATAATAATATCAGCCCCTATTCCAGTTTTCTCAATAAAAACGTTTGGTGAAGCTTTATATTGAACGAGAAGAATCGAGTCAGGCCTTTTACCAACTTCTGACCTTGGCATTTTGTGTCCACTTTTAAAATCTAACCCTGCTTAATTCAAACAAACCACCCATTACTAAGAAGGGGTTGCTCTGTTGGGGTATCCATTTTGGAAAACAAATATGGAAATATATTAGACTGAATACACAAGTGTGTATTAATCAAGAGTTTGATCAGTACTCAGCCATTTACGTAATAATAATATGCATGAAGGCTACATTAGCGAGCAGGGTTGCAAAACCTTAAAAAATGCAAAACCTTTCATCATGTTCGTGTTAATAATAAATCACAGAAAGTAGAATAAATAAACGACAAAAGATGGAAGCTCTTTGCATTCTTGGATAAGCGTACAGAAACTCAAATAGAAGGTTTATGAGTGGTTAATGCTGAGTTGTTCTTCGGTTACGGCTGGGAATACTTTTTTGGGAAAAGATGGTAATATCTAATTAACTGGAAATAATACCTTAAAATAGGGAATATGTTAAGGCCTCATGAATCAACAAAAAAATAAATAAAAATAGAAGCAAAATACCTACATCATTAAAACATTTTGAGTTTAAGCTTATAACATACTTATAATAATAATAATGTAACATACTTATTATGTTAAGGTCATCGAACTTTGTCTAATGTTATTGACTCTTTTGTCTAATATAACAGAAAGTACTGCTTGTTGGTACTGCCTTAAGGTTAATATAGTATCTATATTAACATCCTGAAATCCAATTATTTGTCTGAAACACGCATTTCCCATTTTTTTCATTTTCTTTTTGTCTTTAATTGTAAACTGGTACATACTTTTCCTCACTTTTCTTTTTATCCCACAAACAAGACTTTTCCCTACTTTTCTTTTTATCCTAAGCAACCAGGTTCGAGGTTAGGGGACAACGAGGATTTTTAATGGGGATGAGAGGTGGCACGGATGCTCATTATGATGGTTCACACAATGCTCATTATGATAGTAGGTTCATCCATCCTTGTACTCCACCCTTCTTGTTAATCTTATCTCACCATTTTTTTTAAGACCAATAAAGCATTTTTAAAAATAATATTCAAATTTTAATAGTCATATCAAAATCATAGTAGATAATTATGGTTTTAAATTTTTTTAAATTAAAACTGTAGTTGTTAATTATGATTTTAAGCTTGAAATTAAAACTATAGTCATAAACTATAATTTTAAGTACTAGTTTTAATATTATTTTTAAAACATATTAGATTGATATTTTTAAAAAATATATATTATTCTAGGACAAAACTCCTCTATGTTCTGCCCGACGTTTTACGTGCCATGCCATTTTTAGTGAACAACGATTGGGAATACCTAAAAAGGGTAACGAGATGATGCAACGGAAAATTTTATAAAAGTCTTCAACCCATCACCTTAGTTGCCACAAAAGAAATGGCCTATCACGATTCACGAAAACCTAGAAAAAAGGCAATTCAAACAGTACAAGACGGACGAAAAAAAAACTAGGGAAAAGTTTTTTTCCTATATCCATACAAGGATATTTATTGTACATAATGTTAGCTAAGTGTTAGATATTCCTTAAAATGTGGTTTTATATTATTGTTAGATTGAGCATCCAAAAGTTTATATAATATAAATTATGAAATGAAGTTAATATTCATTTTATAAATACAATGTTACAAATTTATACCCATCATTATGAGATTTATTACATTCATAATGTATATGAGTGATGGAGGATATGCTTAACCTATGAAATTCATGGCAAGGCATAATAATAGATAAATAAAAATGTATAACCTATTTGTAACTCTATTATGAAATTTAATATATAAGCATAATGCATATTAATTAGTAATGGAGGATGAATGCATAACCTATAAAATTTAAGTGTATGCTCTCAAAGTTGTAACCCACCATTACAAATTATTTGCACATATTGATGAAGAATAAATGTTTAACTCTCAAATTATCTTTGATGGGAAGACAAATAGTTTTTCTTTTCTCTCAAAGGTTAAAGGTCCCAAGTTATGTTATCAAGTTTTATGTCATTTGGTTGTTTACTTACAACTACACACAACACAAGTGACCTGTCCATTTTTGAGAGTTATGAGTTGACAACCTTAGCTATAAAGGATTCACAAGGTAATTAGCTCACTTCAAGTGTCGCCCTCTCTGCTAACTGGGCATATAAGATCATACCCTTTATCTTTTCTTAATAATTGAATCTAATATGTTTTTATGCATTTACAATTGGTTTTAAAAATAAAGTTGTTTCCGCATAAGTTTTCTAACAATTGGTATTAGAGCCAACTTTTTTTGGATCTTAAAAAATAGTTTTGGGTTTTGGTTACTCAACATATTGATAACTAAAATATTGAGGTGTCTTATGAATGTTGTTAAATTATGAGGCAAGTGGTATTCAACTCCAATGGAGGATCATCACCATTTTTGTTTCATATGATAAAATGTTGATTAAGTTTTACCCAATGGTATTAAACTTCTTTATGATCAACACTTTTATTTTTTTATTATTACATATAATTTATGAACTATAATTCATCCCAACGAAGAATTATAATGAGTTTTTAATTTTTAATTGTAGTTTGGACCAACAAAAGAACTATAATCTCATATGGTTATGGATTAATAAAATATCTAACTTCCTTGTCAGGTTAGATTGCCAAGTGGTGTTAAATATGTCTATGAATGATAAAATAATGTACTTTTGCATCACTTCTTTATTCTTATAAAGAATGAATCTTTATTGTTATTCATTAGCTATTTATCCGGGTATTGAACAATTAAGGGCAAACTTTAAAAAAATGGAGGTTAAAAACAAATTAGAATTTCACTTGGATGTATGGATTTGGATTATGCCTTAAGAGAGTTCAAGCCATTGCTTGACCTTTGAAAATGTGAGGTCAGGGTCTTTAGGTCAAACACATACTTCACAGCCTAACGTCTCACAGCTGCCTCAGATTTCGCGAAGCGCCTGGGTTTCGCTTTATCGACATAAACTGGAACTAACCGCATCGAGAGAACCTTAAACCCCGTCAAGGATCTCAAAACCCCACCTACCATCCCATCAGTGATATGAAAAGTTTGTTATGATAAATATAATAAAGCGAAAAAATATGCAAAGTAGAGATATTTATTAGCTATTCTCCTATAGTTTCAATCCTTATTTCTGGAAGATTAAATTTTCGATAAAGAAGAATTAGTTCTTGATAAGGAATAACATATTCTATCCCTAAAATTAAGAGATTTCTTTTCTAAGAGGAAAGGGGGATTTGCGAACCACTTTCTATAAAGCAAGAAGATCCCCCACGAGGTAAAGGGATGTAACCCCAATTGTGCGAACTTCTTTCTTCTTCTCCGTGCTTTCAAAATTAATTAATCATTAGAGAGGCGCTTAAATCACTACCCTAGATCGCCTCTTTTGCAGATTTTCATTCGCTGATGCCTGAGGTCACACACGACATGTAACAACAATTGGCACGATCTCCTGAACCAACAAAAGCCACCGGCAAAGCGCGGCTTGGCTTCAACGCATCATTCCGGGAAGTGTACCTTTGTCGTCAGCTCTATCAATTCCTTCACACATCTGATCGTCCACGCCAGACGTCGGAACAAACCCAATGATCCATTCGCTAGGAAGATCAATTCCTCACTTAAGCCAAGACATGGAGAAGAAGCAGAGGAGCGGCGGTGGCGTGGATTGGTGAGTCGCAGATCGTCAATCTCGCAACATGAGAACAAACTAATGGAAGATCGAAAAAAGTCACATCTGGAAAAGCATTATGTAGGTCACAAGCACATCTCAACGCCAGTGTGCCAAGGACCCATCGCTCCGCATCACGTGATACTCCCGATGATTAGTCATCTCCTGAGTTCCCATCCCCGAGTCTCTCACCGACAAAGATTTTAAGGGCCAAATCACATAAGAGGCCCTTACGCCGCCTCGTCTATAGTAATAACATCGTTAGCTGCCATCCCACTGTAAGAAGGAAAGCAAAGCAAAACTGAATGCAGACTTGGGCCCCCGAATGCGCCTGCATTGCTCGCAGGCACAATGCCACCAATGTCGCTTGTACATCTTGCCTTTGATACAAGACCAACATTCTACATGCCGCCAACAACCTTAATTCAGACCTGACACATGCCTTCGCCCTAGGCAACACATACTGACCATATCTTCTGCTTTTCTACACCAATTTCACGTCTCGATGGCTCACACCTTACGATTACATGTCTGTTATAATCAAGCGGGCGATACTAAAAGTCTATAATGATTGTCACAGGCAAAGTGTTCTTAGTCTGAGGGGGTCTGCTGTTAGCCTGTTCCACAAGCCCGTGCGGTAACTCCAATAAACTCGCCTCCAAATGAACTGGCGATCATCACTTTTGGTCATGGCGCAAAGAGAAACACCCGCCTCCCATGCACTGGTCTTATGATAGCGGAGTCATTTTGAGAATTCGTAGCGCGAGATTTGGGTAAGTCATCCAGCCAGACAGTCACAGTTATGACGCAGCCCTCCAAAACCCTAGATAAGCTAGTCATCTACTCCTTTCTTCTAGTCACTATCTTTGAAGCCCGCCGCAACAATGGCATAATTCACTCAGCTTTGATACGGTGCACTCAATGTCGAGGACAATATGGTTATGAACAACTTAATCATTGTAATTGTAAACTAGATGCCCGAGAGTAAATAAGCCGCCATGAGGGCTGGGCCGCTCCGAGTCCAAGGAAGGTCAGAGCAGAGAAACAAATCTTTGCTATGAAACCATCATAGAGATCATGGACACCTGGACCATGGTTGTGGCGCCGGCTTCCAGTCCCGGTAGAAAAGTTGATCAAAGCAAGACACCTCAAGAGGTATTATCAATAAAGTTTTTCTTTAAAGAATTTTTCTCTCAATTAATTCTTGCAACTGTTGGCACTTTCAAAAGACAAGATGTGGTTTTTAGCCCACAGCACTTTCAAATACCACTATGGCTTTTGAAGTTATGATTTGCACACACTTTAAAATATCAGGATTGTGCCCTAAGCCTAATCGCACCCTCTTCAAAGACTTGTAAAGGGCCCTAAATTTACCGGGCACCTTCAAAAGACAAATGTGGCTTCTAGCCTACTAGCACTTTCAAAAGACCAGATGTGGCTCTTAGTCTGTTGGCACTTTCAAAAGACCAGACTGTGGCTCTAAGCTTGTTGGCACTTGCAAAAGACCAGACTGTGGCTCTAAGCCTGTTGGCACTTTCAAAAGACCATATGTGACTCTTAGCTTGCTGACACTTTCAAAAGACTAGATGTAGCCCAAATTTCGCTAGCACTTTCAAAGTCCAAACGTAGTTCTGCTCTACTAGTAATTTCAAAAGACCAAATGTGGCCTTTAACCCAATGACACTTCAAAAGACCAAGATGTGGCTCTTAGCCCGGCACTTCACAAGACCATATGTACCTCTACCGGCACTTTCAAAAGACTTTGACGTGGCTCTTGTGCCCATTGGCACCTTCAAAAGACGACATAGACTCTTAGTTTGTCGGGCACTTCAAAAGACTAGACATAGCTTTAGCTTACGGCACTTTTAAAAAAGACCGAGTGTGAACTTAACCCATCACATTAAAAGACTAGATGTGACTTCACTGGCTGGCACTTTCAAAAGACCAGATGTGGCTCCTAGCTTGCTAGCACTTTCAAAGGACCAGATATGGCTCTTAGCCTGCTGGTACTTTCAAAACACCAAATTGGCCTTAGATCACGCAGAATTATCAAAGTCCAGGTCTTTGCATCATTGCACTTATCAGCAGCCCGTGGCGGTCTAGCTTCAAGCTGGTCATACTTATCAAAGTCCAAGGCTCCCATCACGGGCACTTACCAAAGTCCATAAGTGGTTCCTAGCCTCCTGGTACATGCCAAAGTCCAGAAGTGGCTCATAGCCATGTGGAACATACCAAAGTCCAGAAGTGGCTCCTAGCCTGCTGGCAATTATGAAAGTCCATAAGTGGCTACTAGCCTACTGGCACTTATCAAAGTCTGGAAGTGGCTCCTAGCCAACTGGCCCATGCCATAAGACAGAAGTGACTCCTAGCTTGTTAGCACATGCCTAATACAACAATCCGGGCCTAGTAGACCAATATAAATAGTGCCTCACCATGAATCATGCGCAAACCTCTCTTACGATGCACCTTTGTTCTTAACGCTTCTTTTAACGGTCAGCTGGGACTAGGGGGCACCTAGGGTTCGTAAAGAACTCTGGAGGTAGTGGTGAAGTCAACACCAACCCTCGTATGAATCTGTCACAAAGGCATCCACGTGACAACCATGTTGAGGTTAGACATATTATCACCTCTCCTCGGGTCTGGCCACTGAGATCAGTCCACCTAATCCACGGTTTCTAAATTCCACACCAAAGAACCTTTGATCTGTCCAACCTTTTCTTCACCTCCTGGGGGCGACGTAGATTCCTTTATCCCAAAGGTGACGATCAGCCTAATTGGCACCAAGGCCCTTTCAACTATCTCGCGAGCCTGCCGACCTCGCTGGGAAGGAGCACCACTCTGATCAATTTCCAAAAGATCACTTATAATAAAATGTTCACTCCGACGAATTTCCGCAAATCTGATGGGGATGATGGGGGATATGGGAAGAAATGGGCTGAGCCTAACTCCCAGCAAGTTTTCATCACAAGAGGAGTCGCCACATTCCTCCTCAATGGATTCTGTTGGTTAGACTATCGTTAAAGTAAATACGCGGCTCCTACACGCTCAGATCCAAACACGCATTCAATGCACGTGATTAATTATCCTACCACTTCAACTTTCTCCACTTCGCTTAAGGTTTAGCACCGTGATTTTCCGAATGAAGAAGCACCAACCTTCAAACAGTGAGAAAACAAGCATTAGAGTACCATGGCCTTTGTGCCTAAATCTCTACAATTAACAGCCTATCGCTCGCGCCGCCCGCATCATGAATACGCCTGGGTTTCGCCATCAGATTAAACCAAAGCACCAACTGCATACAAGAGAGCCTTTAAACCCCATCCGAATCACGAGTCCCCAACAAATCTATCGCACACATATGAGAGAAGTTTGTTTTGAATAATATACTGTGTTGAAAATACTTGTGCGAGATATTTATTGGGTTGATTTCTAGTTTCCAAATCCCTTATTTCTTGGAAGATTAATCCTTGATAAGGAAGAATTAGTTCTTGATAAGGAAAAACATATTCTATTCCTAAAATTAAGGGATTTCTTTCCTAAGAGGAAAGGGGGATTTGCGAACCACTTTCTATAAATCAGGAAGATCCCCCATGAGATAAAGGGATGCAACCCCAACTGTGTGAACTTCTTTCTTCTTCCCCTCCGTGCTTTTTACTAACTTAATCGTCAGAGAGGCGACCACCCACCACCATCGAATCGCCCTTTTTGCAGATTCACATTACGTCGTCAATGCCACGAAGATCAGATCAAGATAACAATAGAAAGCACTAATGAACAAAAGGCTTTATATGAAAAGTGGGAGCGCTCTAATGGCATGAGTCTGATGATTATGAAAGGCTCAATCACCCATGCAATCCGTGGTGCTATCTTGGATTCAAATAATGCAATGAGCTATATGAAATCGTTAAAGAATCACACTCCCAAGTCCCGCAAGTACCTTAAGGATTGAAATGATGGTCATAGTCAGGCATGAGCACATTATGAAAACGGTTTAAGGCGTCTCGACCGAAAGCGATGACATGGAAATTTCTAAAGGTTTTCTTGTTCACTTCATTATGACTTCCCTTCCTTCACAATTTGGTCCTTTAAAAATTAATTATAATATTCAAAAGGACAAGCAGAAGATGAGTGAACTAATTGTCATGTGTGTTCAAGAAGAAATGAGGTTGAAAGTGGAAAGGCCTGATATGGCTCATCTCACTTTGGCGAGTTGAAGCAAGAAACCCTTCAAGAAAGGCAAAGGTAAGAAAAGAAAGTAATGTAATGATGCATCTCACAATGGGAAAAAGGAAGAAAATAAGATGCAATGTTATTTTTGCCATAAGAAAGGTCACAAAAGAAGAGATTGTTCTAGTTTTAAGGTTTATTAAAAAAGGATAGGTAAAACTCAATGCTAGTGTCTTATAAATCTTACTTAGTTGATGTACCACCAAACTTTTTAGTGACGATACCGTACAAGCATTCACATAACAAATTCTTTGCAGGATACCAGCAAGTAAGAGACTAAGAAAAGAGAGGGAAATCACTCACTTTGGGAAATGGAAATGGCGTAGAAATCGAGGCTATCGACACTCACGCTTAATTTTGACACCTGGTTTCATTATGGATTTAGTAGATACAACTTATGTTTATGTTTTTACAAGAAACCTAATTTCAGTTCCAAAACATGATTCTTATGGATATGAATTAAAGTTTGGAAATAATGGTGTTTCCTTGTTCTATAACTCTTCTTTGGTTGGCTCTGACACTTTACATGGTAAACTTTATTTTTTGAATTTAGATTACAAATACTCTCAATCTCTTATCCTATCATGTGCATGAATCTTCTAGAAAACGAAATTGAGTGAATGAAAATTCATCCATATTGTTGTTGATTTATGCCCCAGTAGGGTATTAATCAATAAAATTTATAACCTAATACCTTCTACTAGTTTAGTATAGCTACGTTATAGTATAAAGGGTTCTTAGGATTGCCCATAGAGATGTGGGTTTCCTTCATGGAAATGACTAAAATTGCTTATATTGGTGATTTCATTTTGATATCTAATAGATAAAAGAGTGGATTTAAAGTGGGATTAAAACAAAATAAAACTTTTCTTACAAAAAACATGAAAACAAAACTCTTGGAGTGTCAGGTCACTAGGTTTAAGGTTCCTTAGACAAAGGAGGGGTTTTCCGTGTCTTTTCCTCGCATTGTGGAGGGTAACATATATAGTTATCTCCCGAATCGATTTTTGGTTTAGCTAAAATAACTTATCCTAAATAAATATCCTTGAAAAATGGCATTTGCTTCCCATTAATGGTCACAGACAGTGAAGAACATCCCCTTTACTCACCTTCCAATGTATTACAAACATAATCGACGAATATCAATGATCTAAGTGATGTAACCAATGAGCCTTGGAGCTTACCAAATACTACCATTCAAGGTGAATCACATCGAACCTAGGATTTGAAGGGAAATAAAACATCCTTGAATCACCTTCAATAACCCATAAATGATAATTAATGAATGTCAATGGATCTAGCAATAAGCATCCATTGAACCCTAAAAGATTATCAAGTACGGGTCATTCAAGGTGACCCGAAAGGATTAAAACCAACATTTGGAAAGAAACCATTAATGGTGGAAAATACCTTCGTTAAAACATGGAAAACCCCCCACCTTTCCATCAGAAACCTTCACCTATTTTCCTTTACTCCTATGAAACAAGGGTTTTAATGCTCCCTCCTTCCCCGAGGTTGTCACAATGAAGGAAGAGAGAAAACGAGAGAAAAACCGGAAGCTTATGCTGCAAGCTTTGATGAATATCAAAAAATCCCCATACAAAGTCTTATGTTGGGGTATTTCATACCACCAAAACCCAATACAAATTACCAAATGATACAAATAAAACACTATTACATAGGGAGAAAGTGGGAAAAACACAAAAATAAAAAAGTCAAAGATTGCAAAAAAGTTCGCAGGGGCTGCGAAATTTTTGCAACCCTTGCGAAATTTTGCAGGAGTTACGAAAATTCTCAACCCTTACGAAATTGCAAGGTTGCTTGCACTCTGTCATCATTGCTTCTTCTTTTCGTTCTGCAAGTTCGAACTCGCAATCGGATTCATGCTTTGAGCTCAATTCCCACTCGAGAGGATATAGCTCTGAAAAACAAACCACATTTCTGCTACAAAATTCGATTTTAGTCTTGCTAGGTCCTTAACATGACAACTGGGTTAATTAGGCCAATTACCACACAAAAAGTGCTCAAACCATAGAGTGTAAAAGGTATAAAACAACACTTTTTGGGTAGTAATCACTCCCTCCAACCACACATTGCTAGTCCCTTAGCAATGAAGGAAGAATGAAATAATCCAAAGCAAGATGATCTATATATCCATAAAACAAAAAGTTTTTCAAAGTACGAGTGTATAAACCCAACTTTCAAATAAGAGTCAATAAAATCCTAAACTAATGACTATTATCTCAAGAAGAGTATATATTATGCAAATTCAGCATCAAAGAATTTCAACTGATAACCAACCCAAACCTTCCAAAAACCTGTTATTAACTTTGATTAGTTTTCAAAAATAGTCACCAAACTGCCCTTCCAACTCCTACTTCCTCTTATACACCTAACAAACTAACAAACCTCAATAGACCGGAAGCCTCATTTATTTGACAAATCTTTTTTTTTTTTTTTTGTAGGGGTGTAATGCTGAGGGTATCGAATTCACATTTGTCTGTGTAACGGTGGTCCATCAATGACCCCAACCAATCAGCAACAAGTCATATGACTTAACCCACCCACTCTTCAGATTTCACGTGACTTTTAATAAGTTTAATACTCTAGCACCTACAATTTTCTAAACTCCACCTATTCACCCATGTAGTGAGCATCAAAGCCTGCACTCCCAACCAAATGCTTAGGCACCAGCCAAAAGACTTCACATATACCCTCGGGACTGTGCTCTAGTTTCAGCAAGTGTCACAAATTTCTTTCTTTTTTTTTTTTTTTGTTTTTGTTTTTGGTTTTTTTATTTTGTTTTTGTTTTTTGAGACACATTGGTCTTTTTAGGGATCCAAACCTATTTAAGGTGGTCAAAGGTACTAGGCTAGATTTTTGCAAGGTTCAAGAGGCAAGACAGTTTTTTAGCTTATAATTGAAAACTATAAAAATGGTGTGATTAGTTCAAAGTGGAAGAGGTAAAGTTGAATACAAGAGGAGTTTCCACACTTCATCAACTTTTATAAGCATAAAACAACTCTAAAATCAAGTGCATTAGCTACGTCGATTTCTCCCATTGCAGAAGCCGAGAATTACAAAAAAATTCTAGGGAAAAACTACAAACATGTATCAAACTATTCAAAACTATCTTAACTAAAATAAATTTACAAATGAGTAAATAAGAACTTCCTTCCCACTCCATCCCCTAATCAAATTCGACATTGTCCTCAATGTGGTTATGGAATGGTAAATTTTATGAGGAAGTGATACCTTTGATGAAATGTAGTCTGTTTGAGAGGAGGAACTTACATGAAATGTGAAACAAAAGAGAGATGAAAAGTGTTAAAAATAAGCAAAATAGGTATTTGATTAGCATTTAAAACTATCAAGATAAACCAATCACAATTCATAAAATACCCAAAATATGAACACAAAATATGATCATGCTACAAGCATGAAACAAAAGATAAAATAATACATCAAGCATCAGGAGGTAGAATAAATCTCAAATCGGGTAATAAGAATGGAGGATCACCACCAGGCTGCTATTCTATTTAAGGAAAAAATGGCTACAATATGTATGAATGTATGGATAGGACTCTCAAAGCCTAAAGAGACCTTATTCACTCCATTTGGGCTTCAAATGAGCAAGTTATGACTCTTGGTAGTTGAAGGAAGAAGAGAAGAGAGGTTAAAAGTGACCAGTTGGAGCATTTTGAAAATTGAGTCTTTATCATAATTTCTAAAGTGTTCTTTCTGGATATATCTAGATTCTACACTCTCTAAGATTTCCAACGAGACCAAAATCACCCAAATCAGAGTTCGGATGAAAAAGTTATGGAAAAAAATACTAGGGTTGCAAAAATTTCTAGGTTTTCGCAACCCTTACGAAAATTTTGCAACCCTTGTGAAATTTTCGCAACCCTTGCAAAATTTTCACAGGGTTACGAAAATGCTGTTTCTATGTATTTTTGACCTGTAGAGCTTCCCTCTCCCATAAATGCACCAATTTCTTTGTAGTCTTAGGAAAGACTAAGTCCATTTAACCCAATCTTGTCTCCTTGCTGATTCTGCTGCTCTTTAGGTAGGGGTTCCATTGTGTTCAAATTCAAGCTCACTTTAAGATTTGATTATAGTGGAATGTTCACTTTTACTAATCTTCCTTCAAAATCTCAAATCCACTTTAGAATGATATTGTAAATCACCCGAGTAAAATGTACTGTGGTAACTCGTAGGGACACATATGCTCACCAAGTGTCATTGTAGTGTTTTTGGAAGTTATTTGTGAAATGGTAATTATTAACCAGAATGTTATAATTAGTTAGCGTGGTAAATTTGTAAATTTTCCAAAAGGATATGAAACCATAATTCTGAAGATGAGAGGCCATTATGAAAATACCAAAAGTGTTGCGGCAATCGTTGAGAGATGGAGGACCTAATTTTAATTGCAGGAAAGATGACTATAAAAGGGAGTCAGTCAAACAACAATTCATTTTGGTCCCCATTTGGCCCAGGCAAACTGTGGAGAAGGGAAGAATAGAGAAAGGAAGAGAAGAGGAAGAAGAGGAAGAAGGCATATAATACAGGGAGAAGAGAAAATACAGTATGTTTTGTATTGGAATTATGTATTTCTTGATTTCTGTGGCTTCATGGGAGATTGTTCCTCCTTTCTTGTTTTATCGAGAGATCATCCTAACCCTAGATTTGTTGGAAGTTATGTGGGTAAAACCAATTAGTGTGGGATAAACATGGAATCTCTATTTATATATTTCAGAATCAAAAATCTTAGGTTTGAATCTTATAGATTTTTACCTAAGGTTTGCATTAAGAAGTTCCAAAACCACCAATACAAGTGTCATGGTGTGGTTTTGGATGAATTCCATGTTGGTTTTTGAGGTATTATGGAATGGAGAAGTTAAATGAAGAAAAAATGGTACCAAAAAGGGAAAGAATCATACCTGGCAAACTATCGAAGTGGTACTCTATATTCATCACAGAAATTCTGCATCTCTTAACGTAACCCATTTGGTATCTGCATCATTCATAGAATGTATTTGCACCAGACAAACATAGTGGTACTGCAATGCACAAATACTTCCAAAAGCCCGCATTTTTGGTAATTTCGCATAGTTGCCCAAATTCATATCGCTGAGATAGTATAGAACCTTAATAAACACAAGAGAGGTTCAGCAAATTAAAACCCAACAGAATGATCGCAGACCGGTCGTCAAAGTGATATTGAGTGCACTTAAGTAATAGTTACTGAAAAGTTACTAGCCTAAGCAGAAGCACGTTGTTATACGACACGCAGGCGACAATGTTTTCACGTATTCGCTTGAGGTGTAGGCTAAAAGCAAAGGCGGGAGTGTCAGGGAGCCGTGCTCGCTTCAAACAAAAAGAGTGTTCTAAACTCATTTTCAAATACTAGTGTATTATTATAAATTGTTTTACGCTGGTATTTAATGGTTTTGATTGTAAACCATATTTTAAAGCAAGCAATGAGTTTTAGTAAGCAAACAATGGTTTTGATTTAAACCATATGTGAAAAGCAAACAAGTAATGGTTTTGATGTATTCAATCATACTTTTAAAAAGCAAGCAATGGTTTCAGTTGTAAAACCATCTTTCAAAGAGCAAGCAAGCAAGCAAACAAAAGTATATTTTATAAAACAGGCCTAACGAAAATCCATAGTTTAAAGTAAGCATACCGGTCATAGGTATTCCGTACGTGCGCGGTGGTGTTAGGACATCATTTCACGCATTTTAGATTTGCCTGGTCGGCAAACTTAGTTCATGCATCATGGCATTTGGGAGACCGTGGCAATATGCGATCGGAGGATAGGGTTAGCGCTGCTAGCTGGGATTATGGTGATGTAGACCAAGGTCATTCCACAATATTTACCGAAAAAAGGGGGAATCATAGCCCTTCCATCTAGGTGATGCGGACCCAGTCCTTCCACCAAAGACTCGCTGAAGCCCAAGCCCCGCGGTTTACTAGCAGACAAGAGTTGTTAGAAAAGTGCCTCCGCTGGTCGACCTTGATTTATAAACAATTTCCCATACAATTTTGAAATCAACCACTCGGCACCTGGCCGAGCCCAAGCTCCCGTTTATGAAAAGCTGATAACTTTAAAGTAAATGGGCCGGTTTCCAGTCTCACAGTGTTTATGAAAAGTTTTTATAAACTTTTAAAGCAAGTGGCAACAAGTATAGTATGAAAAGTTTTTAGAAACTTTCAAAGCAAGAAGTTAAAGAGGTTTATGGAAAAGCCTTAGAACTTTTAAAGCAGAAAGAAAGCAAGTGAAGAAGGATGGTGCTTGGAACTTTTAAGCAAAGAAAGCAAGGTTTCTAGAAAATGTCTTGTAGTTAGAGCTTTACAGCTTGAGATATTTTCAAAAAGTTACATTTATAGTAAGACACTCACCGAGCTCATTTATCATTATTTTCCAAGTTATTTTAAAAACCATTTTCCAAGCACTGCACGTCTGACAAATGGGCAATAGGATTCTCCCACTTTTTATTAGTGCCTATTAATACCAAGGAAACACTCTAATTTGTAGTTCAAGATAAAGGTACATAGTGTAGTTTTGGTGAAACAAGAGCCTAAGGCTTTTGAAAGAACTGTTGGTTTAAGGTTTGGGAAAGTAAAATTGTATTTGCTGTGATTTGGAATATGTCCTTAATATGCAGCTGATATAACACAGATTTTATCAATCATAATGTCCTTTCAAGAAGCAACACGCTTGCTTCACAGAATTTCCTAGTCATAAGTCAACGGCCTGGGATTGTAGTGTTCGCATTATTCTGGCCGCAAGAGCTGTGTCATATATATACTCCTGCAAAGAATACAAGACAAACACCAAACAAAATAGAAACAAAAACAATTCTACCCAAAAAGGGTTAATGTTAGCTAAATATATATATATAAACACAGTGAAATGAAATTGGCAACCTAATGGAAGAACTGTTAGAAAGAATGGTAGAGAAAAGAAATTAATGTAGCTGCGATGAGGATCATGTGGTTAAACAAGATAATGTCATTTCACTAAGGCACCATCCCCAACAATGACGCCATTGATTCAGGCCCAAAGAGGGTATTAATCAAAATTTTATAACTCAAGGATTTCAGCCAATAATGAAGATAGGCTACTGAGAAAAGAAGTGGTTCTGGTGATCGTCCATAGAGATATTTTCCATGGAAATGATCCGACAATTGCTTATACCAATTTGATTTCATTTGATATTTAGTAGATAAAAGAGTGGATTTTAGGCATTAAATCTAAAAGTAAAACTTTATAAAACATGAAACAAACCTGATGTCGTGTCACAGTTTAAGGTCCTTTAGGTAAGGAAGGGTTTTCTGAAGCTCGTGATTGGGAGATAACATATAGTTATCTCCCGAATCGGCCTCAAGTTTAGCTATAATAACTCACCTAAATAAAGGACATTCCTTGAAAATGGCATTTTCTTCCCATTAATGGTCTCATGAAGAACATCTCTTTACTCACCTTCCACTTTGTCCATAAATGATAACTACAGGAATATCACCAAATCTAGCGATAAGTATCCAACATTGAGCTCCCAGAGCTTACCAAATACTAACCATTCAAGGTGAATCGAAGGGATCGAACCTTAGATTCCAAAGGAATAAAAACATCCTTGAATTACCTTCAATAACCCATAATGATAACTGAATTCACGTCAATGGATCTAGCAATAAGCATCCCATCAACCCAAAAGGTTATCAAGCAGCATCATTCCATGTGATCCGGTGATTAAAACCAAGATTTGGTTAAACCATTAATAGTAAAATACTTTGAGTTAAAAATACGTAAAACCCCACCTTCCAACATCCGAAACTCCTCACCTAAGGTTTCATTCAAGGAAATGGCGTTTCAGCCGCTCCTCTTCCTCTTTGAGAGGCTCATCACGAGAAAGGGAAGAGAGTGTCTTAGAAAACTAAGCTTATGTCAGCAAGCCTGCGATATAAAAATCCCGGCTATTAAGTCTTATGTCAGGGTATTTTACACCTCACCAAAACTCCAATACAAATTACTAAAGGATACAAATGAAAAACACTATTACATAGGGAGAAAGTGAGAAAAACACAAAAAATAAAAAGTCAAGATTACAAGAAACTGGCAGAGGCAGCAAAATTTTCAGAACCTCACAAATTTCGCAGGGTCACACTGCTGAACAAAAGGTTGTTTCAGATTCTACGTATCACGCTTTCCGCTTTTCCTGCCTTTATGCTCTAAACTAACTGATTTCATGCTTTGAGCCACTCCAGACTTTTGAGATATATACTTCCTTCAAAATGCAACTAAACTTGCCACAAAATTTGATTAGTAGTCTCATGCAGGGTCCTTAACATTCCAACTCTGAAGATTAGCCATGAATACTACACAAAAAGTGCTCAAAAACATATGTTAAACGATAAACGACACTTTGGGTTGTAATTGGTAAATAAGACATGCACATCACAGAACATTGCAGAACCGCCTCAGAAAGATGGAATCTAGTTTCAATGATTTTTCCCACTTTACATTTGGTGTTGGTCGCATCATGGAAAATACATCAAGATTAAGAAAAAAGTGAGTTTCAAGGGTTATTGAATTGTTAGAATTTGTCCATTTCAAATATCAAATCCAATCCTACCTAACTATCAACACAGATGATACATCATTGCTTTTATTGATATTCTTTCATATTCTCGTGTGTATCTTATTCATATGTTGTGTTACCTAAATGTCATTTATAAAATCATAAAGTGTTAGGTTGAAAATCAACTTAACTAGAGAATTAAAAGTGTAAGGTCCGATAGAGGTGGTGAATATTATGGTAGATTCATCAAATTGGGCCAACATCTTGGTGCTTTTTCTTTATTTTTAAGAGAGCATGGTATTGTTGCAAATTACACAATGCCTGGAACACCAAAGAAAAAATGTTGTAGCAGAGAGACGAAATTGTACTCTAATTGACATGGTGAGAAGCATTATTAGTAATTCAACATTGCTTGAATTCTTGTGGGGGTAATGATTGAAACCTCATGAACACATTTCAACGGTTCCTACTAAGGCTGTGCTTCCTAAAACTTTATGCAGTTATGGGTAGGTAGGAACCAACCTTCGAATTATTTACATGTTTGAAATTTTTAATCCATAAATAAAGAAATTGGATTCTAAAACCATAAGTTGTTCTTTCATTGGTTATCCTGAAAGATCAAAAGGTTTTAGATTCTATTGTCATGGTCAAGGCCCTAAAATTGTTGAATCTAGAAATACCGTGTTTTTGGAAAATGAAGCTTTAAGTGGGAGAACTGAGCCTAAAGATCCCTCTAATGGAGTAGCAACACCAATAAAGGAATAAGGTGTGACTCAAGAGGTTACTCATGAGGGAAATGAAATAATCCTTATTGTAGAAGTACCTTTACAAAGATCAAAAAGAGAAAAAAGTCTTGCTATTTCAAGTGACTATGAAGTTTATCTTAGTGAGTGTGATTATGATATTGGCTTGGAAAATGATCCTTCTTCCTATGATCAAGCCATCAAGGGTGAAAATTTCACTGCATGACTTAACGCTATGTAAGAAGAGTTTAAATCAATGGAAGATAATGAAGTTTGGGATCTTGCAGAATTGCCCAAGGGAATTAGAACTACTGGTTCCAAATGGATTTTTAAAACCAGACATGATTCTAAGGACAATAGTAAAATATATAAGGCTAGGTTGGTGGAAAAAGGATACATTTAAAAATAGGGAATCGACTATAAGGAAACACTTTCTCATGTTTCTAAGAAAGATTCCTTAAGAATAGTCATGGCTTTAGGAGCTCATTTTGACTTAGAGCTACATCAAATGGATGTTAAAACTGCATTCTTGAATGGTGTCTTGCATTATGAGGTTTATATGGATCAACCTGAGAATAAATGTAAGGAGCATATGGTATGTAAACTCAAGAAGTCCATATAACTTCTAGACAATGGTATCTTAAGTTCCATCAAATTCTCATCACTTTTGGTTTCAAAGAGAATCTAGTGGATCAATGTAAATACCTTAAGATCAGTGGGAGCAAGATTTGTATTATAATTTTGTATGTTGATGATATGTTGCTTGCTAGCAACAATATGAGAATGATTCATGAAAAACAATTTCTATCTAAGAAATTTGATATGAAAGATCTTGGTGAAACCTCTTATATACTAGGCATTGAAATTCATCAAGATAGATCATGTGGATTATTAGGATTATCCCAAAAGAGCTATATTGAAAAAGTTCTTAAACGATTTAACATGTAGAATTGTTCTAGTAATGTTGCTCCTATTGTGAAAGGGGACATATTTTGTGAACTTTGATGTCCTAAAAGTGATATTGAAAAGAATCAAATGGAAAAAATTCTTATGTTTCTATAGTATGGAGTATCATGTATGCTTAAGTTTGCACATGACCATACATAGCTTATGTAGTAGGAATGCTTGGTAGATATCAAAGAATCCGCGATCGTAGAGCATCACGCAAACCAAGGAAGTAATGCATTATTTCCATGACTAAGGATCACATCGCTGATACAAAAGAACAAATAACGTGAGACTGTTTGGTTATTCTGATTTTGACTATGCTAGTTGTAAGGACATTAAAAGGTTTACATCTGGCTATGTTTTTATGCTTTCTAATGGACGTATTTCTTAGAAGAGCCATAAGCAATCACTGGTAGCTTCTTCTACAATGGAGGCAGAATATATAACTGTTATAAATGCACTGCCATGCACTATATGAGAACTTTGCCTAAAACTGCATGTTGTTGATTCGATAATGAGACCATTGAGAATATATTGTGATAACAATGTTGCTGTTCAATTCTCCAAAAGTAATAAAACTACAGGAGGATCAAAACACATTGAGTATTTGGCTATAAGGGAAAGAGTTCAAAATAGAGTTGTCTCTATTAAACACATTGAGAATACACTCATGTTGGCAGATTCTTTGACAGCTCTTCCAATTCCAAGCTTTTACAGGATTATGTCGCGTAGAGTTTGGTGCATCTTTGTCAATTTAGATTAATTTAAGTGAAACGATGTGATCACATATAATGAAAATAAATTTTTGAGCATTTATGTTTATTATGTTACTTTTAGACATTGATCTTATGCTCAATTCATATGTTTAAAAGTTGAAGGGACCATTACGTGAATGGATAAGCATGTGAATGGAAGTTCTAGTACTATAATCCTTGAAGAATATTGGGTCGTTGTGTGATCCATTATTTCAATGGTTTGGTATTGGTAGTTCCATGAAATATTGAATTTACTTAAGAGATGCCAATTTTTGAAAATATTAAGGTCATATTATGTTTGAATATGATCATATTGTTAGAGAAGTGCTCTAAAGGGAATCACCTTAGCACTTGTTGTACGTCTTAAGTTTCTATTAAAGGCATCTTCATTAATTGGATATTCTATATTTAATTGATTTAGAATCTTCAATCTGGATACAAGTCCACATACATAACATAGCATGAAAGAAATCATGATGAGATCATGATAATAAGATTCCTATCATGTGCAATTATGTTAGTATCTAAATTATCCCTAGTCATAGGATTAACGAGACTGTACATTGTTAATCTAGATAGACTAGCACATACCATACTTTGATTGGATCAAGCAATAGATCTTATAAACTATGATCATGAGTTGAATAGAGTTAACATGTGGATACTTGTTAAGAGTAGCTAAGTTCATTGGAGACCTGCCATGAGACAATCATATGAATTATCTATTTAAATGTAGATGATTGTCTCATCATAAAGAATGGTGCATGTATCCTTAGACTCAGGTACTAAGGATATCTTGGATGCCGATTCTCGCACTTCTTGACCTCGATCCATGCTCGCTCTCGAGGTCACCTTAGATGATATTCGGGTATAGCTTGAGGTGTTTGAAGGTAATTGAGTAGTCAACAAAGGATTCACCACTCCCAACAGAGAGAGAGAGTATGCCTATAGCCTCTTGTCGGGATCATTGCTTGGAAATCTCTGGCCATAGTGGAAATGCCATGAAGAGTATCTTCAGGTGCATAACTGAAGAGTAATGAGTCTAGGAATAAGATCTAATATCACTTGAGGTAGATGTGGCATAGCCAGTCTAGTAGGAGCTACATTTTGTCCATGTTCTGAACCAAGTGGGGTATAGATTGGTGAAATGATGAATTGCACGGTATTTGTCTATGGAAGGGTTTGCAAATGCACCACTCGACTCTCCCAATAATTCTGGGTCTCGATGTGTTTCTAGATACCACTCATGACTTGCTTGATTCAATAATTGAATCAAGTGTCCAACATAATCGAGAACCTAATGGGTCACACACTTAGAAGATGGAGACTTGATATAAAACGGACTTGAATGTGATCCAATCATGAGGGACTTCAATTTGGGGATTAGACCGCTCTGAATCAGTGGAATCTCGGGACTAAGAGGACTCATTTAGAGAATGGGATAGGAAAAAGCTTGCTCATGGGCTTAAGGCTCATGAGGGAGCATGCTACTATGCATGGAGATGCATGTAGCACATTCCATTTTGAGTGAGGGCTTATTATTTTTTTCATAGGGTGGGTTTCTCCTATAAATATGTGGTTATGGGAGAAACCCTAACCCTAGTAGACCAAAATGGGTTTGGTGTAGGAAACCTAATCTCCTTTGTTTGAGAGTGTGGTGTGTTCTCTCTCTTTTGTTCTTAAGAAGAACCAAGAAGAAGAAAAAGAAGAAGAAGAAGATTGAGAGATTCTTCATCCTCATTGAATTAAATCTACAGCACTAAGTAAGTTTGGATTTCAACCCCTTCTCTTCGAGGTTTTCGGGTTTCGTCTTCAGGTGGATACTGCTGTAGATGAACCCAAGACTTGGTTCACTTCGGTCTTTGCTGCCTCAACTATTAGATCGGTTTTTTAAACCGACACAAGGTAATCCCGCACCCTCTCTTTGGTCTTGAATTGGATTTGATGCCCCAAGGGATCTTGGGGAGGGCTTTTGATGAAATTTTTTTATGTTTTCCGTTGCTTGGGCATGTGATGACACCTCCTGAAACCTATGGTATCAAAGCACACTGAGTGCAAAGAAATCCAGTTTTATTAAGAGTTTTATGTTTTGGTACCTATAAAAGCCAAAAGGTTCAAAATGAGATTTTTGGTTTGAAAAAGTGTAGATCCAATGTTTTCTTCATGTAATCGCATCACATATATCGCATGGTTATTATGAAGGAGTAAACAAATCTCGATGAGATTAAAAGTCCCAAAGTCGATTTTTGCCATGTTTCGTGGCTGGTGTTGAACACAACAATGCATCTCAACGCTGCAACGCTTGTTCCCACATTGCGACGCGTTGTTCATCCGAGCCCGTAAACGCTAAGATGGTTTAATGCCAGACATGCCAACATCGCGACATGAGGACTTATAGTGAGGTTTTGAACACTGTGACGTAAGGTGTTGTTGGTGCCTTGTTTGTTTCCTTTCTCTTATGGTTTTGCACCAATTTCGAACATGCTACTCTAGTATGTTTTAAATAGAGATGTGCAAGTTAAAACTAAACTGTTCAGCTTTAAAATTTCTAGAATCATGGATTTCTAAAATCATGTTGAAATTACATACGAGAGAACTTTGGACAAAAATGATCTTTTGGCAATTTTTTGGTTCAAGGAGTTGAATCGGGCTTGTGATTCAAGGAGTTAGATCAGTTAAAGATTCAAGAGTTGAATCTAAGTTTGTGATTCAAGAGTTGAATAGGTTCATGATTCAAGTTGTTGAATCGCTTTAGTTCGGCATGAGAATAAAACGGTCATGGATCATTTTAGTTCAAGTGTTGAAAAATCTTTTCATTTGCTTTTGAAATCGTGGGGTACCTTTATCCTTTACTATAAATGTCATGCATTAGAGAATGCATGTTAAGGGTGTATGTTAGCATAATGGATGATTATGGACTTTGCCCAATGTTGATTGAGCATATTGCATGGTTACTCTTTTCGAGTAACAGTGGGTTAGTGTGTTCCCGCTCTTTTCTATTTTCTCAATGTATTTCTCTTCATCTAAATCCTCAAATGTAACTTAAGGTTCTTCTTATTTGAATGTATGTAATTAGATCACATAGGATTAGAATTAGTTGGTGGAGATGCGAAGGAGAAAGGAGCATGGAGGAGACCAGAAAGAAGCACTCTGGTAAATGTAAATGTGATTAATTTCATGGGTCAGACAATCATGCATGTCCCTAGGTTTTAATCGAATAATTCCATTTCGTCTGCGGAATTGATTTTAGAATGTCCACAATCATACCATATAGTTAGAGTAACTATCTTTATATTTTCTACAGAGATGCAATTTATGTGAAGCATAATGAAATGACGAGACTAATCTAAAAGAAACACCTCAATTATTAATATTAAGGCTAACGTCTTTCACTAATATGGTGTGAACCGGAGTTCTTCTGGAATTAGGGTTGTTGGGTAAACCTAAGCCTTGCTCTATTAGGGACATGTTCTATCCATGGTAATGAGTTTTCTTGATTAGTGAGTTGGCCTTAACTAGACTCATTAGCTTATTGGGCAAACCTAAGGTTAATGTTTGATAGAGATGTAATTGGATTAGTGTACATAAGATGTACACGTATCATGAGTTGATAACCTAATGATAGTACACAAGTCAACAAGGATAGCATCGATCTCGAGAAGCTGCATCAATTGAAATTAGTATCAGATACTCACCTATTGATCCAAGATGTTTGTTAAAACCAGTGCCACCGTGAGTAATGATCTATTAAAACTGCAAGTTATCAATTAAAGTGAAAGGATACTCTACATTTTTAACTAGTTTGCTTGTTTGGTAAACCTGCTGTCATTCTTGTGATATCGAAATCGACCCATTAGGAGAATTTCCATAAAGGTTCTCTCAAATCAATGGTGAGGGCTAAGGATTCGTAATAAAATAGTGGAAGCCATAATGCATAATTATTAAGCTGTGTTTGATTGAGAATGTGGTGTGTTCTCTGTCTCTCTCTTGTTCCTGAGAAGAACCAAGAAGAAGAAAAAGATTGAAAGATTCTTCTTCATCTCTCACTAAGACCAAACTTGGCTAGCACCGAGTTTGATTTCAACTCTGTCTCCTTAGAGGTTCTACATCCTCGTCTTTCAGGATATTGTTAGAGGTAAACTCCAGGACTCTGGTCTCGTCTGCTTGCTGCCTCGAAAACCGTGAGTATTTGCTCTTTGAAAACTAAACAATGTAATCCCATACCCTCTTTGGTCTCTTCGTAATCCAATTTGATTCCCCAAGGGATCCTTGGAAGGGTTTTTGATGAATTTTTTTATGTTTTCTACTGCTTGGGCATGAGATGCCACCCTCAAAACCCTACACATATAGGCCAAGTAAGAGATTGTTAGCTAACTGTTAAATATTTTATAAAATGTGGTCTTATATGATTGTTTGATTGAGTATCCAGTCTTATGTTGAAAGATGTTAGTGGAAGTGGAGCTGGGTTATTCATTTTTATAGAATATGATGTGTTACAAATTCTATAACTCCATCATTATGGGATTCATTGTGTTCATACTATACATGAAAGTGATATGATAACACCATAATCATAGAAATTCATGGTACACATAATGAATAGGATAAATAAAAGGTATTTGTAAATAATTTAAAAAAATGTCACCATATGCTGAATGTCGGATTTGGTTCAAAGAGAGGCAGAAGATAGCCTGGAATGCCTCATGACAATTATGTACATTTCCCTATTTATAACACCATATTCCTAATCCATGTCAATGGGCATAAATAGGTACTTGGAGGATTTGGATCATCTTTAAGATTTGGTTGTTTTTCCTTTCCGGTACTTTACATCCATTTCTTAGGACTGAAAACTGCTTGTTCCCATAGACAGGATGATACAAGCCTTTTCCACTGCAATTGGTACATCAATCCGTAATCCATTAGAATCTCCTTGATTAGGATCTAAGCTAACATGATCCGGCTACTCTTCCGACCGAGGCGAAACCTCTACATTAAACTGACAAATTCAAATAGTGTGGTCCGTGCCTCGAACACACCCATGTCACCTAGAAGTGGAACCTTGGGGAAGTTAGAGGTTAGAACAATCACTAGGCATTTATCGCAGGATGTTTGTAGTTCTTTAGTTCTAGAACATCATTCTAGCATACAATTTCAAGTGACGCTACTTTACCTTTATGCCTCATCTCTCAGGTCACTCAGGATTTTGTAAATCAAAGCAAGATATGTGCTCTTTCTGGTGATACTCTGACATGCACAAAATAGTTCACTAAGAACTATACCAATCTGATAAATTCTCACTTTAAACTTAAAACACTACTTAAATGCTACAAAAATGATTTTCAAAACACTTTCCCTTTCCCCAACTGAGCTTAGCTCTCCATAACTGGACTACAACTATCAATGACTAGCTAATCAAGAAAATTCACTAAAACTGCAATCGAAACTAAATAAAAATGGTTTTCTAGAAAATTCACAAATTCCACTCAAGTTCAAACATAAATGGAGCTCGATATTCAACGATTTCAGCTCAATAATACATTTCATCTCAACAAATCTACTCCTAAGAACAAATGAAATACATAAGAAAAGAAAAATAAAAGAAAGAAAAGAAAAGAAAATAGAAAAGTCTCCCTAGCTGGTAATCTTCTTCCCATTGTGAGATTTAGCAAGCCTCGGCAAAAGTTGAGTAAAAGCTCTCCCAAAGTTGGGCCAAACCCGCGCCTTAATATACCTAGGAGCTTCAATTTATAAGCCCTAGAGATTAAGCCCTGAAAATGAGGCAGATAACCCGGACTTCGAAAAGCCCAGATTTCTACCCTAGCCGATGATGTCGCCGATATCGTTTTGATGTCGCAGAAGTCGCAACATGTCACATATTAAATTATGCATGTCTTCGTAATGTCGCGGGTTGATGTCGCGATATCGCTTATCGCGGATGTCGACATTACTCTTTCGTCTTTCTATCTCGATGTCACTTACCTGATGTCAAACGCCGCTAAGATTTCCATAAACATCGCACGCGACATCATATTTGGGATGTTACAGAAGATTCTTCACCGCTGTCGACATTGCTCTTTAGTTCTACTCTCTTCAAATTCAATGTCGTAACTCAACTTTATGTCAGGTTGTGTCACTACATTGTTTGCTGTGATGTTATACATTCTTCGGCAGCTCCGATGTCGCTGATAATGGAAGTTTTCTTCTATTTATTTCTACCGATGTTATGATTCTCCGAACTTGTTAATGCTAAATTTGACTTGATGTTGTAATATTCTCCACCCAATGTCGCTACATAGGCATCTTCAATTTTATGCTTATTTTTGCTTATTTTATTTTCTTTAAATTCCTTGAAACATAAATTTTGGTAAAGACTTACAATTATAATAAAATGATCTTTAAAGCCTTAAATATGCATAAAAAATGGGCTTAAAAGTAGATGAGTTTTAGACTCATCAATAACCTATTTGTAACTCTATTATGAGATTTAATATATATGCATAATGCATATTAGTAATGGATGATGAATGCATAACCTATGAAATTTAAGTGTATGCATTCAAAGTTGTTACCCACCATTACAAATTATTTGCACATATTGATGAAGAATAAATGTGTAACTCCCATATGGTCTTTGATGGGAAGACAAAGTTTTTCTTTTCTTTAAAAGGGACAGTCACACTATCAAGTTTTATGTTATTTGGTTGTTTACTTACAACTACACATCACACAAGTGACCCATCCTGTAACACCCCGAAATATACCTCAGTCGCTTTCGGATGTTTTAGTATTTCAGATTCATAATTTGAATTTTTCGTAATTTAAATTCAAATGCGAAATTCAGAAACTTAATTTATACAAGATGCAAGGGTAAATTTGTAACTTGTCAAAATGGGACACAAAAGTTATAATATAAGAAGACGATATGCTATTATGGAAATAGCATAACTTGTCTAGTAAATAAAGGAGAGTTTGAGGACCAAAGAGCAATAAAAGGGAAATTAAATCAATTGGGATAAAACTCATTTTGGTCTCTCATTTTGGGAGAGCTCAAACGTGAAGAAGAAGAGAGGAGAGGAGAAGAAGAAGAAGAAGAAGAAGAAGAAGAGGAGGAGGAGTGAGTAAGGTGTATGGAAACTATGTTTGGAGACTAATTGTGTATGGGATTGAAATGGTTTTCAGAGGGAAACTATTTGTGTTTTGTGGATTCGACTCCATTTCTAGGGTTTAGTTAGGAAATTCATCCTAACCCTAAATTTTTTGAAAGTTGGGTTGGTAATACCCTAATTTGTATAAGATGAGTATGAAATCCTCCCTTGAGTATGGATTTTTGGTTTATGAGTGATGGATACATGTTTGGGTGTTAGGAAGTTAACCTAACTTACAAGTATTTGAGTTCGTTTGAGAAACCCTAACTGTTCTGCGTTCGTTTCGTCGGGTTAGAACACACTGAGATGTTTTTTTAGAGTATACTAGTATTCTTTGCTTTTGGTTGATTTATGGAAAAATGGCTGAAATCATGAAAATTTGGGCAATTGTTAGGTCCCACGCAGGATCCCCACGTTAGCCAGAGTCCACGCGGCGTGGCCGAGCAGAGTCACAAGCCTCGGTACGCCGCGGCGGCGGCCACGCCATAGCGGCGTCTACGCCGGCGCACAGAGCTACTGCTCACAACATGGAAAAATGTTGTGTTTTGTTTTACTTTGCTTTTCAAGTATTCCAAGGACTTGTCTATTAGACTAATGAGATCTCTATAAGTATGAAAAGTAAATCACATGTTTGTAAGGTAGCGGAAATGTAAATATTATCACTACACTTCTGAGTTTGATGTTGGCAAACTTAATGCCTCTATGATAAGATAGTAAGTTCCTAAACACATATAATCGTAGGACTGCTTAAGATCGGATATTGAATGACACAACACCTTTATTATGTGGGCGCACGATAGTACTTCATGATTTCTCCGATTAGTGCACTTAAGATTTCTCCACCATGCCTCTTTAGCCATTACTTAATACTTCTATTTCTTTAGTTAGTACTTACTTCTTTGATTAATACTTCACTCTCGATAGTGCAACGACACTCGGTCACGCTTCTAAGACTCCGCGTGCACAAGAGACTCAAGATCAGACAGACCTTCGGGCACTTATCAGGTCAGGTCCAACTCATTCCCACACCTGTCTAGTGGTCGCACGCCATATATTAAGAATCCTGATCAATGAATAAGAAAGAAAAGTAATGTACATCGTTTCCGTCTGAACAAATTGACTGGGTACCCAGATAAGTATAAGCTCCGGTACCCCACGACACCCTCCAGATAAGTATATTCTATAGTACCTACTGCATTCTGACAAGCATAAGTCCCGCTATAAGTGGCACATGTGTCCTACTGAGATCTGAACAAGTATAAGTCTGCTATAAGTATAAGTATGTGTCCTACGGGATATCTGAACAAGTATAAGTTTGTTATAAGTACAAGTACGTGTATAAGTTTGTTATATGAATTCATGAACAATTCTGATATCTGCTACTATATATTTGTTACTGTTATATGCTTACTGGAAATGAGTATTAGTGCATGTGTATACGTATAAGTCATATGTTTCCTACTAAGCCGCAGTTTAACACGAAGTTTTAATCCGTAGTATTGTAGGTGAGACGTCTGACCTTCCAAGATACGTGAAAGTTCAACACACTCAGGTAGGATTACCACTATAGGTTTTCAAGGCGGATTAGCGTGTAAATAAATATACAATTTTTTGTATATGTATATGTAAATGGGACTCGTGGATCAGTATGTATTAACACTCGTAAACACCACTATGGTGGTAGTTTTATTTGTATCCTCAGATACGATATTTGGATTCAAGAGTAAGACTTTGGCCCACCCAACAACCGAAGGCAAGTGAAGTATCCCAAGATGGGGCTCGCACTTCTCTGCCTCGCCTAGGCGGGGGGGCCTGGGGCACACACATCCACTTGTGAGAGCTGGGTGGAGTTGGTTAACTTCTAGATAGGCGATTCACAAGGTAATTAGCTCACGTCAAGTGTCATTCTCTCATGGATCAAGGTATAAAGATCACCATTGTTTTATCTTATCTTAAGAATTGAACCTAATATGTTTTTATGTATTTAAAATTGGTTTTAAAAATAAAGTTGTTTCCATAGTAGATAAACTACTATCATAACATACTGCATCTATTACCATAATATATTGAAATTACTACCATAACTTCTCCATCTATTACTATAATAAAGGGTAGTTTGTAATTCTTAGGTACTTTCGACTTCTAAAGCAAACTATAATTATTTTTGAAAAGTATATCGAGCCCCTCCTCCCTATTTTGTATTTTTGATTAATGATGTAAAATATTGCATGAATGTAGAAATTTTCCAAAAAATTTTTTTTTTTTTTTTTTTTTTTTTTTTTTTTTTTTTTAAAAACTAGTTACAATAACTATCATTTCTCTCTCAAGTTAATCAGGTAAGAGAGGTCGGGACTCTTTTTAAAAACAAATATTGATTTTAGGCTTCATTCCAAACTATTATTTAATCTAGGCTCCATTAATATGCGACTTAAAGAAGATTTGATGACGTCGTAGTTGCCAACTACGGTTTCATATTTGAACTAAATCCATAGTTGGCAACTATGATGTGACATAAATGAAAGTTTAGTTGGCAACCACGACTTCTATTACAAACATAAAAGCAGTTGGCAAATCATAACTTGTTAGAAGAAAATGCACCTCGCATCCATGGTTAGTCTTAACAACACCAATAACCTAAGTTACAATATGATGAAGAGAAATAAAACCAAAGTAGAACAACCTGCTTCTCTAAATTCACAATTTCTTTAAGACAAATTCGTCTTCTCCGCTGGTGCTTTGAGATTCCCAAGGCGTTTATCCCACGATAAACGGGTGTCAAATGGTTCGGCAAAAGCACTTTGTCGCCACTCCAAATAACCGATGATGGGGTTTGTCTATCACCGATAAAAGGATGAAAGCGGAGGAAAACTGAGACTCGATGACCTTTGGTGACAGTCTTTAATCACCAAATAATCACAACCTTTATATAAATGGTAGATTTCACCTTTAATGCTAAACCGCTTCCCAAACTTCTAATTTTGGAATTAATTATTATCAATGTCGATTTATTCATTTGATGCTATTCATTGAATACCATTAATTTCTCTTTCTCTTCATCAACGCTAATTATTTCATATAACTCAAATTATAGAATTCGAACAATGGAATTATTCGAATGTCATTCATTTCATTCACTATATCCAACAATTCCCACAAGGCACGAAATTAATGACTAAAGGCGACACTCGTGATAGAAGCAATGGTCAAAACTTTGCATAGAGAGGTGAGGTGTTACCCTTTGAACCTTCCCTGTGAAAAATATGTTTATTCTAATTAGCTAAACACAGACACCGATGTCCTCGAATCCATCTCTCGCCCATTCAGATAACAAGACATATCTCACATAAGAATCTTCTAACACATTTCAGCCTCACTTTTATTAGTCCAGCTTTGGCTATGGATATGCGCCTGAGTTATGTAAGAGTTTAATAGAATCAGGTTCTATCTAATTCCCTTTGAAGCGGCTCCACTTCACTCTTACATAGGTGATCTCTTCAATTAAGAGTAGCTCATGTTGCTCTTTCCAATGCATAGAGATCATTAAAAGCATAGCTTAACCTACTTCGTATGAGCATCATTATTTCATCATATGAATGGACAAGGGAAGATCCCAGAAGGATATAACCAGTCTCACAAATGAGTTGTCCATTTTGAACTCCAGATCTCGGGATCTCTAGTCAACTAGGTTAGGTATCCACCCATATCGACTTATTCTTTTCAGGCTTACCATTCCCTTTCACATGACTTTTCAACTAATCATTTTAACTTTCTTGGTTAGTGGATCTGCTATTATCCTTAGATTTTACAAAATCTACATGTAGATAACTCCAATTGAGAGTAGTTGTTAATGGTATTGTGTCTACTTAATGAACGGTCTGGGAGCATACCATCAGATATACCGCCAGGCTCACTGGTCACAGATTGACTATCGCTAAACAGAGCATTGATAGGTTTTGACCACCGTTGTAAGTCATATAAGAATTGGTGTAAACTGCTCAAATTCTTTTCCCCACAATTTTCTAATGTTATAAACTCAAATTCCACTATGAATTTAGCAATAACCATTTGTCTTAAGATGTGAAGAAAATGCACTGGCATACACCATGTAGAGTTAGCCGAACAACACTTAATAACTGTGGTTGGCAATGAGAGTGAAGGAGAAATAAAACCAAAGTAGAGAAACAACCGAGTCTTGTAAAATTCACAATTTCCTTAAGACAAATTCGCCTTCTCCGTAGGTGCTTTAAGATTCCCTGAAGGCTATTCTCACGATAAAACTAGTGTTGAATGGTCAGCACTTTGTCGCTAATTCAACGAACCCATATGATGCTCACTCTATTACCGACAAAATGACGAAATGGAGGAAAACTCGAGACTCGATGACATTTTTGAGACACCCTGACTGTCTGAAATACCCCGACAACCTTTATATAAACGGTAGATCGACCTTAACAAACCTCAATGCCAAACCTTTCGCTTCCCAAACCCTGGTGAATTCCTCGAAATTACTATTCATCAACGTCACTAATTACCTATTGAGTGTCATTCATCGAATACCATTAATTTCTTCATCGAATGTCAATCATTTCATATAACTGAAATTCATAGAATACTAAACAATGAATTATTTAGTGAATGTCATTCATTTCATTCACTATATCCAACATAACTTTGATATAAAAATGAAACCGTAGTTGACAACTACGATTTTAAGGACTACATTGATCATATGTTTGAAGAAAGAGTTAAAATCAATATTTTTCAAAACCATGGCTATTTTGACCAAAACTCAACGGCAAGAAACATTGTCACTAAACTAGCTAAGGGTCTATTTGGCAGTACTTCTTAGAAAGTGTTTTTAGGACAAAAAATGACGTTTGATAATATTTTTAAAAGCGTTTTTTAAAGTTCAAAAAAACACTTGGATAATTTTTTTGAGAAGCACTTGGGAGATTTTTTTTTTTAAAAACAATTCAAAAGTTTTTGGATATTCCTAAAATACGTACTTATTTATCCTTAAATATATATTTATTTTCCTTAAACATCTATTTGGTCTTATTTAAAAAATCGATAATATCATATACTTTTAAAATTAATTCAAATTTTTGTAAATATTTAAAAAAAATTTATAATCATAAAAACATATTTTATATTAATAATTATTTTGTACTTTTTATTAATACAAAATTTTGCATTCGTTTATTAATTATCTAAATCTTTTACAAATATTTTATAATTGTAAAAATAATTATTTTTTGTGCTTATTAATACAAATATTTATATTGCCTATTCATTAATTCATTTATTTCTATAAATATTTTTAAATTTTTGTAATCATAAAATAGTTGATTTAGGTTTTATTATTACAACCCTTATATGTATTTATATACTTTATAATGAAATTTTATTTATTATGCTATCCTATTTTATAATTAAATATTAAATGCTATTTTTGGTAATTTTAATTATATAAAAGCTTTTTTACACGTGTGTTACTAAAAGCTTTTATAGAATCACTTTTTTAAATTCCTATAAAAATATTTATGATAGAAGCACCATCAAGAAAAACGTTTTGATTAGTATCGTTGTTACAAGAAGTAGTATCAAACTCTATCCCGATGGTGACCTTGTTATATTCCTTGCCCCATAAAAAGTAGGATCTTAAGGCCCATCACAATCACAAGAATTTTCAAAATAAATATAATAAAAAGGGGAAGATATTGATGTCATTATCATAATTAAAAGGGGAAATTATGCTAATATATACCAAGGGGAAAAGAATTTTAAAAATGGGAGGAGAACGAAATTGCACCGAGAAGAGTGGATTTTGGGGAAAGAGATCTTGTTGAATGCACTACAACACTAACTCATGTTAACTGCCCATTTTGCCCTCCACCTATAAGGGTCACAACCCATGTTGGATATTTAAAAAAGAAAGCATTTCGTCACATAGACTAAACTATGTGTAATGAACAATGTCAGGAGAGGAAAACCATTTAAAAATTATAAGAAGAATTGCAGCACCCGCCATGCTCGTCGCCACAATATACCTGACTTGCCAATCTTAACCCAAACCCATTACCGAATAATAAAACATGCCAATATTCGCTAACCCAAACTCAACCCATTTATTATTCGTTGGGACGGGCCAATACGACATTTAATTCCATTTATCTGAATATTTAAAATAATAAGAATTATAATTAATCATCCATGATATTTAACACAAATAACCTATTAAATTTTCTAATGATGTTATTAATTTATTATTTAAATTAATAGGAATTATAATTAATAATCTATATTTAACATAAATAACTTATTAAATGTGCGAATTAATTAATATAATAATTAAACTACATCGATCAAATTCGCAAAGCAGATCAACACCGAATACGAATCTATTTAAACGCGTTGGGGACAGGCCAATGAATACGCACTAAACATCGATTATACTCAACCCAAACCCATAAAAACCGTGACGCTTCGCGGCTGCTCACGTGCCACGGATCAAATTTGTCACTTTATTAAAAATCGTGAGCCGCTATCAATCGAAAAATTACTTCAATTCACAGTCACGGCCTAACCATCGCCAACGGACGAGGTGATTAACTCCTCCTGTTTCGTCAAACGGACGAAAGAAATGAACCCATAAAAGGTATTAAAATCCTTAAAACCCATTCATTTCAAAGAATTTAAACAAACGCTTTCATGATTTTAGTTTTAATTTCATGTTTGTATGAAAAAATCCAACAGTTTCAAGCCTAAGCCGCCATTGTTGATGCTTGATATTTTTTGTGCTTTTTGCGAGTATCCTCTCTCTCTCCCTCTCCCTCTCTCTCTCTCTCTCTCTCTCTTGAAATTGGATTAACTAAAGTTGGATACTATACTACTACAGTAATTTCTGTGAAATTTTTGCTTAAGGTAATGACTATTTATTATGCTAGAATATGTAATCAACATTTACGTCTTTGAATACCTACCTCTTTTGTTTTTGAAACCTACATTTTTCTTGCTATCATACTCAACGACTGACTTATTTTCTGGTCCCCTGAACGCTTACATGGAGCTTTAAAATATGTTTTTTACCGACAGAAATGTTTTATGTTACTATAAACAAACACAGCTCCTTACTTACCTGAGCTTCCCATGAAAATATGATAAGTATTAATAATCACTATTATTGCTTTGTGAAAGTATGCTTTATATAATAGCTTCTATAAACCCTCATCCAAGTGTCTTGTAATGAATGATTCCGTAGTTGGTTAATGTGGTTTTAGGGTAAATTTTCAAAACCCTAATTAGTAAATACAGTTTTAAGGTAAATTTTGAAAATCTCATTCACTAAATGCGGTTTTGAAAATTTACTTTAAAACCATATTTATCCTAAAACTATAGTTGGTAAATACTGTTTTAAAATTTTACTTTAAAACTGTATCCACCAACTACAGTTTTGAAAATTTACCCTAAAAAACGTATTTAATAAATATGCTTTAAACCGTATTCATCAACTCAGTGCTTTACTTTATTATATAAGAAATAAAGAAATGTGTAATATTTGGCTGACGATTATTTTCAAAAGTTAAATCTATTCAATAAAGATTTTTCTTTTTTCTTTTTTTTAAAAAGAACTATTTTGGCACTAAACTCACTAATAAAACCCTAACAACTGGCAGCGCAGATGGATAATAAGGACATTGGTGAGACGAAACCAAGAAGAAGAATAATGACACAAGAATTTTGGTGAGAACATCAATTCTATGTAATGTTATTCTGGAACACTTCCCAGTGGTATTTCCAGAATCAAAACCATCAGTTCTCAACATCTCAATTAAGTTAGCAGCTCATACAAATACTGTGTTTTCCATATCAAATTTAAGGGTCAGATGCAAATTTTTAATAGAGTGGAGAGATTATAAAAGCAATATCATAAAGCTTTGTCTACATTAGGGAAATGTTTCTTCCATTGGCTCTGAGAAACCACTGATACTCTCCCACATATCATACAAAAATGCTTTACCAAATATTTGCATGAACCAGAAAGAGTGCCACTGCTGTTATAGCCTAACTACCAACATTTAACATGAAACAACCTGTGATCTAGGTTTAGTTCGCCAAGGGCTTCAAATCTACTGTGCTGAAATTGGTCCATATGATGTTCATTGAAACACCTGCACATACACAATTAAAACCATGCAAGAGCAACATGAACTACCTCACGCAAAAGCAGATGCAGTTGAACAGAAGCAATGGAATTTGAATTAGGTAAACAATATTTTAAATGACTGTTATTTGTCAAGAAAACAACACAAGCAGATGCTTTTGATATCCAGTTGAAAAGCTTCACTATTGCAATTCGATGTATATAATACAAGTTTGGTGGATTTCATTCTGAATGGTGTTCAAGTTAAGTCAAGTTATTTTAGCAAAACTTGATCTAACAAGACAAGAATCACATTTGGTGTTTTTGCAACCAAAAAGAATGAGGTTTACCCTCTATTGCCAAACAAAAGAGCAGCTTCTTTTCTGGAAACTCTCTTCTCAACCCTTGATTGTAATTACATGAAATGAAAATAAAAGTACAAACACTATGGGAAAAATAGAAATTGAATTATTTTATCATTACACAAAAATGACTAGTACCTTTATTTGTTAGCATACATTCCTCTATTAGTCTCATGATCAGATGCGGCCCTTTCAATAGATTCTGTTAATTAACTCAGCTCACTTAATTTATACCCAGTAGGTGATTTAACAAAAGGCAAGTCATACAAAATGAACATGGTTCCTCAATCCAAGCTCACCAGCTAAAGACGTTTACAATAATACCTTAGTGAGCCCTAGTAGAGTATTATCAGTACTGCAATCCATGTAACATTGGTTCATGTGAGGTGGGTTTAGGTGGTTTGTCCTTCACATCAAGGATACAGGATTCAGTTGGTGCGGTTTAAATGGTGCTTGAATACAGGATCATAAAATAAAAAAATCAATTAGAAGCAAAATACAAAATAAAAATAATACTAGAACATATCCACAAAGAAAATATAACATAAAATAAAACAGGTGCCACCTTTTCTTTTTTCTCGACAAAAAAAGTATGGAAAACAAATAGTTTATATCCAAAGGAGAACCCGTAAGAAACCCATGACTACTCCTGTCATGCAGTGTTGACATTACCACATAAAGTGAGTTGAATACTTGGGGTGTCATAAAATACAATAGGACAGGTTGACCTACATTTTGATTATCACATCAGTTCCATTGAAATAAATATCCATCTCCAGCATTAAATACAGGTTACGTGGTCATTTATGCGACCCAACATTTATCTTATTGTATTTAAGATCCAAACTAGCAGAGTTACCATCATGTGCAATTGTTTGTATTGTTTTTTTTATAATAAGTACAAAATTGCTTTTTGTAGATTGTTGGACATTAGTTTTGCCTCACAAAAATAATAAGGGCACTAACATGCAATTAATAATCCTGAGGCTAGGAAAAACATGTATCATCGCCGAAGGAAAGAAACCTACTTAAGGTTATATGTTCCTACTGATTCTTGGATAGATTTACACAGGTGAATGGCAAATATATTTAGTGCTAAATGGGTGAAGGCATCTAGCAGTAAGGGATGGTGGCCGGGTCCATATAAGAATCAAATAAAGAAATCAAACAAACATATTTTCTGAAAGGGTAAACAAGGAGCAAGGGACAAAAACTTTGGTGCAGATTACTTATGCACAGGCACTAGTCTAGAAAGGAAAACCTAACAAGTAGCTGATGTCTATGAAACTAGTGACATCAGACATTATCATCAAATAATTTATTATAAAACAAGTGACTGCAAGGAAACAGTAATTGTAATAGATCAGTTGAAATAACTTCTATTGGTGATAGAAAGAAAGATTTGCAATGGAAATTATGTGTTTAGAATGTTAATTGCTAATCACTAAGAAACAGCTAGCAAATTCCAAGAAAAAAATCAAAGGTTAATATTTATATATACATTTAGAATGGCAACATCAGAACATTTTGATGATTCAACACAGACCATCCTGTGTGAAGCAAATAGACTAAAGATAAAAATAAAAGACTTAGGATGGCGCTATTATTATGACCAGTGTCCATTTTTATCACTCGAATATGGTGATCCCAATGAATCGACTTTCTTGCCTATCGCTATATTTATTGCTCTGGTAAACTACAAATACAACGAGGAGTAACAGCATGAAACTGATTCTGTATAAGAGTTCTGTCATTAAAACACATTCTGTACAGTACTGTAGACCTGGTCCCACTTAGCAGATGGAAAATGCAGAAAATTCCGGGATATGATAGACAATCTTAACAAAAACAAGATGCTAAACCACTAATCATATTAGTTTTTTTTTTTTTTATCGGACTAAACCACTAATCATGTTATTGTAAGAGAGTCATCAAATAATTCAATTTTAAAAAGAAAAAAAAAACCCACAAACAACTAACAAGATGCTTTTCTTAACAAAATCAAGGTGCTAAAGTGGTTTGCATGGCTTCTGTAAAAGCATTGTCAACTAACTCAATTTAAATGAAAAGGGCAAGAAACCACACACAAGCAAAGAGACAATATACAGCATGAAAACCTAGTTGACAGGATCAGGAATTGCTCTTTGAAGCTGTTAGTGTCAATGCAAGGGAAATGATGATATAGGGCAGTGCAATGAATTCCATTTGCAGATTCATAACGAGAAAAATCTCAATAACACCGGTTCTCCATTGCTGGAAATAATGGTTACTATGCCCCAGGTATTCCTATTAGTATCGGGGTTAAGTTGAGAAGACTTGAAACAGTCAACAATTCATAGCAATTTATGTCAGATACTGAATTTGTTTTGTTAATGTTTAGAGGCAAATGAAAAATTCCAACTTATGTTCATATCCCTTATGATCAAAGTTGTGCACTTCCTACATCATATGCTTATTAAGCATGGCATTTTGGGATCAAGGACAGTTTCCATTTCAGGTAGGGCCGAGAAGATAAAGAGATAATCATTGGTTGCTGCTGATATGCAACCATTCACCTTAGGGGTTCATGGAATTTTTAAACCAACAAATTCGTTACATGAGAATGAGGTTGGATATTTTAATGCCCAATAAAGGCACCTTCCCATTGTATATGTAGTGATTTTGCATCCCATGGGTGGCAGGCATGGTGGGGTTGTTCAGGGCAGAGGTCAGTACACCTGCCTATAACTAGTGTTTCCTCATGCTACAGCTGGATAAACATCTGAAAGCTCGACATTGTCTATCCAGGATTCTTACTTCTAGTGAAACTGCTACATGCACATTGGCTATAACTCACCCTTGAAAGCCAGCCATCAAGGGGCGGATAGCAATTCATTATACAGGCAGTGATTTCTCATCCTATGAGTGGCAGACATGGTGGGGTTATTCAGAGTGGAGGTCACTAACCTGGCAATAAGTAGTGTTTCCTCGATGCTATGGCTGGATTATCATCTAAAAGCTCAATATTATGTATTCAGAATTCTTACTTCTATTGAAACTGCTACATGCATATTGGGTAGAACTCACTCTTGAAAGCCAGCGATCAACGGGGGGATACCAATTCATTATATAGGTAGTGATTTCTCATCCTATGGGTGGCAGACATGGTGGGGTTGTTCAGGGCAGAGGTCAGTACACCTGCTGATAAGTGGCATTTCCTCATGCTATGGCTTGATTAACATCAAAAAGCTCGACATTATCTAAGATTCTTACTTCTAGTGAAACTGATCCGTGCACATTGGGTAGAACTCACCCTGAAAGCCAGCTATCAAGGGACGGACACCAATTCATTATCAGCGCAAGCACAAATCCTCAACTTAGCTACATGGTACTCAACCGGATTGTTACAGAGACTCCTCATTTCTCAAAAACCATCTTAGAAGCTGTTTCTGTCCTTTAATATAGAAGGTTTTACCTATTTCTAAGATTTCATTTAATAAATTATGCAAAAACCCTAAATCATTCCTAAAACAAACCAAACATGGAAAGGTATATGATCCTCCTTGAGAACACAAGCTAGACATATAAATCTATCAATATAAATAGGAAACGAAGACATGGATCTTAAATACACAAACATAACAGTAAAGAACAACAACAAATAGAAAGAGAAAAAAAAAAAGGTGCAGGCATTACCATTGTTGAGGGTCAACAAGGTATACAAAACAAGGGATTCAAGTTTTGATGTCTCTAACATTTCTTGCACAGCCGGTGATGACTTCACAGCCTCTGGTGTAAGGGTTAGCTTCTCCAGTAGCACGGCAATTGTAGTAAGAGGCCCCAGGCCGGGCACAGGGAATCATGTCCCTTTTCAGCGTCTCGTAGCTTATATACCTCTTCTGTATCGTCAGAACCCTCCTGCTGCTGTTCTCCATCTCCTCCCCCAAGCATTGCCCCATCTCTCCGCCGCAATCCCTTCTGGGTATTGCTTCGATTTCGTTACTTTTCACTGAATTCAGCCCCACAACGGGAACGGAGACCAACCCATTGCAGATTGAGAGACGGGTATGGAGGAAAAGCAGAATCAAGTAGACTTTGCTCATGGGGTTTGGAAATTGCTTCATCCTCACTCTCCCCCTTTGTTTCTCTCCTCCTGGGCGAGTGTTAATGTTTGGAAATTGCAGTAATAGCCCTGTGTCTTATTACATCATGTAAGCATTGCTATTAGTTACAGTTCCTATAATCTTCTCACATAATCACACGACACAGTAGGCACCATCCTCAAATTAATGTTCTTTCCTTTTTCAGTGAGAGAATAATCTTATGTCCTTACAATATGATGACTTCGTGGGATCATATTGCATTCACACTCCGAATAAAACCTATTCCTGCCTTAATTTCTTTGATTCTGTTTGGTTGTTGAAGATTAAAATGAAAACCATAAAGGCATGTAGCCACCAAATTGTTTTCTTTTATTTTTATTTTTCCAATAATAAAGGATAACCTGAGGAGTAGCTCCTTGGTCAAGCCTGGGTTTGGTTGAAGTCCCACTACAAGATTTACTTAATCTATAATTTCAAGTTTTTATGGAATTAATCCAGGTTATGCAAGCTAATCTAAATAATAATAAAGAAAAAAAATTTATTTATCTGTCATTTTTCACTTATTTTGTACTTTTATTAATTTTGCATTCCATTAATGTAGTACTTTATTCTTAGATTTTTAGTTTGAGATCTCCCATATACCCTTTTTCATTGTCCCACATTTTTTACTACCTGGTCTATATCATTTTGATAGTTGAAAAAATTAAAAATTAATAAATTATAAGAAAATGATTTAAAACATTATTTATATTTTTCAAAATTGTTATATATATATATATATATATATATATATATATATATATATATATTCATTTCTTTCCAAAAATTAAAAAAAAAAAATGCATAAAATTTCAAACATTTTATTTTTATTTTGGTTTACTATGTACACAACAAGAAAATTATTTAAACATTTTTCTTTTGTTAATATAACCTAAATTTTTAATTATTTTTCCCCTTATTTGTTTATAGTTTATCAAATAAAATAAAACATTTCATATATTTTCTCTATTCTTCTGACTCGTGTTTTTTCCTGTGAGAACCAAACATAGCTAAAAGGTAAATAACATGGAGTATGTGCTTCAAAAATAGCCTTGAATGTGGTAGTCCTCGTGTACTCATGAAAATGCTAATGGAGGCCATCCAGAGAATATATGCCTATGAAAAATGATTCTCTTATTTAATGAAATGGAAGATTTTAAGGGTTCAGCTATAAAAACCTTATTCTCGCAATTTATAACAAGTCTTGCATTATTAAATAACGATTTTCTTACTACAGTAGATTAAAATTTTATCCTCGAGAAAACATGTATCTCAATAAATAAAATCATCTAACATCGCAGTTCTCGTTCATATTACGGTAACGTAATTTTTTTATAAATAATCCAAGCTTTTAAGCACGAAGTATAATCAACCCAAGCTTTAATAAGAAAGATTCCAGCTAGCTAAGAAAAGACAAACATTTAAAGTTATATTTTCATTTAAAAGAATTTTTTCGAGACAAATAAACTAAAAGGTTAGCCTCCAACAAAGAAAGATCTAAAAACTAGCCTTATCCTAAATCTAGTTCCAATTTACCCTTTCTCTTCCTTACCAAATTATTACATCATATACCATTCATTCATTTATATAACCTCCATACCCAAATAAAATTTTCATCATATACCCAATATCGCATGGTCAGCTTCCAATAATATTCAAGCCAAATATTTACTGCATCCATTCATTAACACCTTACAGCGACGCTTCATTATCAGACTGATTTTTTTATTCGAAAGATCTATATTTATTTGCTTTTTAGTTCCACTCCAGCTGGAGATGCTCGAATACTTGTAATAAACACATGTTAGTGATAATAGAATATTTCATAAATATGGTGGTAGAGGGTGGAGGGTGGAGGGTGGAGGGTGGAGAGTGGGGAATGCAGTGGTCACAGTCTCACCCACCACGCTTCTGAATTGGAGGCCTTTTATTGTCTAAAGTGGAGGACAGTCCATGATCTGCTTTACCCTCATTTGCCTTTCAGCTCACGGGAGTATTATAACATTGACTCTAGCAACCTCTTCAAATGATTGTGGCCCACTCCTAAGTCCTAACCTATTACATATTTGTGTTGCCATTGTTTTTTTTTTTCTTTACAACAAATATCTCACTTACATCCAGTTAGTTGGTCATTTGGGCGATTGATATGACTTGTTCCCACACCACCTCTTTTACTATGATACAATGTGACAGAAAATTCCAATATGGACTTATGATTAGAGTTTTGTTTTTTCCAAAATGATAACAATAGTTATAAATATATTGATAACTCTATTGTATAGTCTACGTGTCTGGCTTTGTTAGTAGAGTGTTCAAAGTTTAAAATGGCGAGATATCCAAGAAGGGGAAATGTCACAAGTTCAAGTCCCAATTGTGACAATTTACTATATTATAATAAATTGTTTAATTATCAAAAAAATTCTATTATGTAGAAAATCATATATGTTGAAAGAAGTATCTATTGGATATTTATTTAATATACGTGCGTTATAGGTTATTTAAAAAATTAACTTACAAAATAATTTTATAAGGACTAAGTTAATGAAGTCAATAATATCACATTTCCTACGACTTCTCTAATATGTAGATATCAAAAGTCTAATTTCAAATTTTATGATAGACTAAATTAGAAATTAGAAATGAAAAATCACAACTTGATATGAAGACATTAAAGGAAATATTCTGTAAATAAGTTATGTGATGAGTCTTAAACTTATCTATTTTTAATCCATTTTTTTGGTTTGTTTTTAGTATTTTAAGAGCTATTTTAATGCAAAATTATGGAATATTTACCAAACTTGTGTTTTGCAGGCTTTAATTCAAAACGAGAAAATCCAAAGAAGAAAGAAGAGAAAAACAAAGAATTGCGCTAGCCTATGTCGAGACTGAAATTTGTGTCGCGACAAACTTCCAAGCAATTACTAAAGAAACCGTGTCGCAACAACATTTCCTATGTCGCAACACCATAATTTAATTGTTGACAATTAAGACAGCAGGTCGCGACAGGGAATGGGAAAAACATATGCAAGTTAGCTGGGAACAAGATAGTTTGTGTTGCGACATATCGCTAAACCTAAGGCGTAATATCTCGTCATACACTTACTCGCAACATGGAAAAGTTTGTTGAGACAGAAAAGATGCTAAAAAAGAAGTTTAGGGCACAACAAGAAAACTAGGTCGCAACAAAGGGAGCTTAATGGATGAACTAACCTGGTTGAAACAAGGAGAGCCAATGTTGCAACATATTTCAAGATGAAAAGGTGTTTGGATGTCACGACAGAGATCTTCAGGTCGCGAGACAGGAATAAGCTAAACAGAGAGAAACAAGGTTGCAACACAACTTCTAAGTCGCGATAGAGGTTTCAACACAAATGCAAAAAAGTCTTGTCACGACAGAAATGGGTCGCGATAATTAAGATAGGTCAAGGCGTAGTGCTATGCTAAGACCAAAAACAGGTCGCGACAGGAAAATATGATGCATGTAGAAAGGTGTCATCGCAACATTACATATTGGGGTCACGACATGCAAAACATCCCCAACACAAAAGTCCAAGTCGCAACATCAAAAATGAAGTTGCAATAAGGAAACAGGCTAAGTGGCGGCAGAACTTTATCGCGATAGACTTTTTGGTCAATGGTATGACAATAATACAAGACAAAGGTTGCAACAAGAACTGGGAACGACCGCCGTCGCTAATAAAGAAAAGCTAGGCCGCGACACCAATTTGAAGAAGTAACTCAAAGATCATCAAGGTAACCAAGAAAACACCGGCCGCGAACAACCGAAGAACATAGGAAATGTGTCGCTACATATGACTGCCATATGGCATAAACTCCGCAGAATAAAATTCAAAACTCTATCATTTACGTAACTTTTAGGTCGCGATCGAGAAGACAATCAACAAATTTAGGATTCATAAAAGCATTTCTGGAAGTTGGGTGGCCCAAACTTTTAGGGCTCTATAAATAGAAACAATTGCAAAAGCGAGGCACCGGGCCAAAGAACGACGCAACCGCAGTACACGGGAGTCAGAGGACTCTTTGTATTATATTTTTTATTTTTTCTTTATTTTTCTTTTCTTTTGTAGATTAGCTTAGCTACTCTTGATTCACATCGGATCTCAAACAAAGAAATTGTTCGTTAGTTGAAATTTAATGTTGAAATTCATTTACGACATTTGGCTTGAATTCAATGAACTCCAGATACAAACGCTTAGAACTCATTTTTTCGCTTGATTGCGCTATGCGGAAATTTTCCTAATCAAGATTTCTCAATGTATACTCGTAATCCGCTGAGAACACAACTTCCACCTGAAAGATCTCGATGTTAGTTCCGTCTTTTCGCAGAAATGAGAAGAAAATTTCCTAAGTCAATCTTGAGTTTATTGATGGTGTTGATTCGGAGCATTAATTGTTCTCAATTTTAGTAGCTTATACCCATGAAATGATTATTGTCTGGCTCTGATTTACAGGATGCCCTCTGAGTGACACAGAGATGAAGATTCCTGAGAGCTTAGATCAGTTACTTGGGGGTATGTTAGACTAATATTGAAGAACTAATGAGCTCTGAAAGGTTAATTAGATAAATCCTCAATTTTCTCATGGCTCAGAATAGGCCGAAAGTGATATATCAATTTAATCAATTAGAGATCTCTCCTTGGTCTGGAAGAATGATCTTGATCCCGTGTTAGAATGAGATCTAATCAAGGAAATAGAAAACTCTTTCAGATCTTAAAAATGAGACAACATTCTTGTTGTAGAAATCTTGCAGTTGTCCGGTCTTGGGAAGCAAGAAATTTACAGCCGCGCAAATCGTACGGCATGCAAGTTAAAAATACTCGTGATCTTACAAAGAAATTATATTTACAAGTACTGATTAGGAATCATGTCGCTATTTAAACATGAATCTCTACTCAAGAAAGTATGGTTAGAGGAGGAATCCAAACCATACTAACTTACCCTCTTGACAAATTCAAATTTCAACTCAAGGAAAATAGAATGAGATTAGGGATGTAGGAATCGACATAATTTCATATAAGTGAAACTTGTTTACTTCAAGAATAACCGGTTCAAATTCCAAATTTACATTTAGGATTTAATTTTTCCTATATCAAATATAGGATTCTAGTGATTTAAATTCTTATTAGGTTACTAAATTTTCATCTAAACTAGACGTTCAAATAGTGTAGAACTTGGAGTAGTCAGTAGCTGAAGCTTAAATCTTCTTTCAATATATATGGGAACAATATCCTTAATTTACAGTCCACTTTATTACTTGTTGTAATGAATTGCGGCAATACGCAGCTTTTAAGACCAAGTAAATCTTTAATCGAGTTTAGTTGATAAGACCCGAATTCCGATACCCTCCTTGGGGAAGGTTCTCTGTGTGGTCCCGCTCTAGTGAAGTCCCACTGCATAATCCATAGGAATACACAATGGAACCCCACTTAAGAAAGAAGAACACATGCAAAGACCACAAAACCTCAACCTCAATTATATAGAAAAATCCACGATACCTTAACTACCTAATCTAATCTATCTTAATGTAGGTCATAACCTCAAACATACATATAGGACTCATGAGTTCAATACTAATATCGAGCATTCTAGGTATTTGCGAATTTAGGGGTACAAATAAAGATAAATGAGTCCGATAAATGAGGAACCCAGCGTTAGATGAGATAAATCACTGCGTTTGTGCGAAAGAGCGGTGTTGAATGCGGCGCAAGGTAGACCCTCTGTTGCTGGACCTATGGAGCAGTTAAAAAGAAACGATAAACGTGGGATAATAAATCTCGGTGGTGGCATGTTATAAGGAAAGTAATGTTTTTTTTTGAACATTTCTTCTCTCGAGACCTCCGTCCACTCTTTTGTAAGGTTCCCGTTTAGAAACATTTCACAAAACCCAACTTTACCCAAGGTCGACAATATGAAATTCATGCTCAAAATTTAGACATTATTTTATAAGAAAATTTATAGCCTGAATTGTTCACAACCTAAAAATTAGGCATAAAGTATCTTTATAGTCATCTGTCATAAAAATAATCGTAATCTATGTAATGAAATATTGAAATGTTTATACACTTGTCGAGAAACCAACAATGTACCGTACCATATACCCATCAGCAAATGCGTCGGGTAAGCAGACCTCACGATATGGTGGCAGCCAATAAACCTTCAGTTAAACCCGACCATCACGTGGCAACTAATAGAAGCCTTGAGGTAAAAGCCCGAGCCATCCAGTAAGCTTAACTAAATAAGAGCGTAGCCAGAGTAAAACCGACCATCACGTGTGACTAATAAACCAGATGCCACGACCATCCTTTGTCTTAACCTAATAAACCTTCGGGTAATCAGACATCATGACAGATGGAAATAATATATAATCGTTTCCTTACTCACATGTACCTTTCCAACGATACTGTATTATAATCATTTCACAAAATCTCAAAATCTCTTTCTTAAAACAATAAGTTTTCAAAGTGGTTTAAAACCTCAATCCACGTACCCAACATATTTAAAAATACCACAGACTCATCCATAACTCAATAAAACTTCCAAATATTTAAAATGTTGACAAAAATTCACATGAAATATAACTTGTTTATATGAAAACGGTCGTTACATTTATGCATAACCAACCATTCGATCAAATGAAATATATTTATTAAATAATTAACCATATTATATACCAATATAATACCCAAAACATTTAAAACATATAAACCATTTCGCGACTCTGGGGCAGCTGGAGTCTGCTCCCACAGTAGGATCGTCTCCCAGGCTGGCGTGAGTGCATGTAATATAAATAAAACACCACTTAGGCTCCAATAACTGAACCAACAACATTGGGATGCCCCGTAGGCCTTAGAATAACACTTAGAACTATGAAACCATCTAAATTGGACTCAAGCCGAGGTCAGTGATGTGCCATATAGACCCGGTACTCAAAATTGGGGCTTTTCACCCGGGAGCTAATTTCCTGAAATTGAATCGTCCAATAATTCATAAAAACGTCAAATTTCATTAATCCATCTTCAATTTTGTCAAACTTGACCAATTGGTACTCAATTTCCGTCCAACCTTCCCTTGAAAGTAGTACCTAAATGACCGTGGAAACAACCAACGGCGTCAAATTCTAAAACCATATATCCAGCGGAAGCCAAGAGACGGGAACACATCAGTACCCTTGCCTTGGTCAAAGGTTGTATTGGTGGCCAGGCTTCGATCCAGCGATCGACCAGCTTTGTTTTGTCGTATCTTTCAAACGGTGAGGAATCTGCAAAAAGGGACCACGGGAATGAGTTCAGAGGGTCCAAAAATGGTGGGAGGGAGGTATGGGTCGGCCTGGAGTGGCCAGAAAATGCAGAAAAACGGTGACCCACGGTGGCGGTCGTCGCCGCCTTCGCCGGCCCGATCTGGGCGCGTCCAGCTGCGGTTCGCCATGAAATTTCACTGTCGGGATCGTCTCACCTTGCTCCTCCTCCCTGGCCGGTGCGTGTGCAAGGTGGGTGGCGGTGCGCCTCCCCAGGCGAAACGAGCGACTTTGGCCGATTGGCGGCCGAGTTCGGTGTTCCGATTTTTTTTTTTTTTTTTTTGGGAGTTTTTCTAGGGGTTTGGAGCTGAAATGGAGTGTCTTGGGGCTAAGGTTTCATTTGTACATAAAGGCTATAGATTTATATAGGGCCTAGGGTGGCTTTCGGGTAAAGCGAAGGCAGGCTTTGGACCTTTGTTAAAATCTTCAACATTTGAACTCTCGAGGGTCATAACTTTTTATCAGTAAGTCGGATTTTGGCGTTCAGCAGATCCTATGAACTGTATCGAGAGCCTACAGAAATGGTGTCTTAGTCAACCCAAAATTATTCATCCTTGAAAAAGTCAACTTTGGTCCACATACTAAGTGTTGGTCAAACCTGGTCAAACGTGTTAAAAAAACTTGTATTATTTGGTACGGGTCATTACATTAGTGACAAAATTATTCTTCTTATGAACATACAAGTTATATATGGTATTAACAAGTTTTTGGTGTTGTTACCTAGGATTCTAGTTAGTCTTTGGTAATAGTGGTAGAAATTTGTATATATCATTTGGTTTAACAGTTTTGGCCTTAGCAATTCTTTGAGGATACAAATAATTTAAAAATCAATATCCTGACAAAAGAGAGAAATGCTAATCTGGACATTTTTCTTTGTTTTACAAAAATTTCAGAAAATCAACAAAAACGGTTTTAATTGTAGTAGCTGAATAAGCTACTAATCTTTTTGGAAGCTTAATGAATATATAATTTTGTTATCACTAACTCTATTTGATCTCAGTGTGTTTCCATGTTCAAGAAAATATTAAATGCATAGAAAATCGAAACGAGCTAGCCTCTGATACGAAATTGAAGAACCACGAAAATGCGAGAAAAACTACCAGTGCTAAAGATAGAAGTATGGTTAATCAAATAGAAAGGTGCGAACTATTCGAGAGAAGAAGAAAGCGAGAGAGACCACGAAGCCCTAACACAATGGAGGAATTTTGGAGCTATCATTGAGAAAAGAATACTTTCTTTGTGAGAACTGACCTCTATTGAAGCAAACAATTTTGAAATTTGAAGCCGGCTTTGATTACAATCTTTCAGGTTCCTTTGGTCGCCTACGAAGAATCCTAAATGAGCACTTGGGGAGATTTATGAGGATGGCAAACACTGTGAAACTGAATGGAGTAAGACCTGATGTAATCAAGCTTCAACTCTTCCCATTCTCATTGAAAGATGTGGTAGCCACTTGGTTTGACTCATTGCTAGTGGGATCAGTGAATACTTAGGAAGAACTAGTGGAGGCATTCATGAGCAGATTTTTCCCTCCAGCTCTCATTGTTGAGAGAAGATGAGAAAGCATTGTGTTCAAGTAAGGGGAGGATGAGAGTCTCTACGGCATGGGAGGAGGTTCGAGATTGTGAAGAGGTGCTTATGCATGGGATAGATCTAACTGCTTTAGGATGGACATTTTCTACCATGCCATGAATTATACCTCCAAGGGTATAATTGATGCATCTTGTTGTGGAGGTTTTAAAAGAAGAAGTGCAGAGGAGGCAAGGCAAGTTATTGAAGACCTTGCCAAATGTAACTACAAGCCTCCATCTGAATCTTCAGGGAGTAGCGGCAGGATGAGGGGAAATGGTTTGATTGGATTGGATAGAACTACAGCCATAGAAGCCAAGCTTTATGCAGTAATGAACAAGCTGAGTAGCAATGAGAAAAGGATGCACACTGCACATGAAGTTGGAGCAATGAGAGAAGGAAGGAGAAACAATGCTAAGGGGTATGAGGAAGAAGAGCCACTGCAGTTGAGAGGCACAGGTAATACAAATGTAAGCAAGAATAATACTTTTAGCCCAACTGACCTCCTACACTACAGTCCACCACTAAGAAACCATGAAAGCTTTTCATATGGTGGGGGTGCACAACAAGGTCCTAGACATGGACAGAACCACCGTGAGGGCTTTCGGCTAGGTTTCGGTCACGGCTTAACAACATGTTGATGGGGAAGCGAACATATTATCGGGGTGGAAAGGACTCCATCCTTTGAAGATCAGATGCTAATTTCATGTCAAATAATAAAGAAAGTTTTGAATGCGCATGAGAAAAATTTATGACGAAAATTTCAAGTAAACCTGATAGTATTTAAATGACATGATGCTTCTTTGAAGAATATGGAAGTCTGATTAGACCAGCGCTCCAAGCTATGCGAGAAAGAGCCTAAGGATTGTATGGCAGTGACTCTGAGAAGTGGCGGGGAGTTAGATGAAAGAGGAGGAATAGGAAGAATCTTGGAAAGAAGAAACAAGCTAAGATTGGAGAAGAACATGAGCAGAACAGTTCAACAGCTATAAAGAAGGAGAAGTCAGAAGAATTGCATCCTAAGCAGCAGGGAATGAAGGAAGGAGTGAAAACTTATAATCCTCTAGTTCCATTCCCTCAAATGCTCAGAAGGCAAAACTGGAGGAGTAGTTCTCTAAATTCTTAAACATGTTTAAGAATATAGAGATCAACATTCCCTTCTCGAGGCGTGCTTCAGATGCTCATTAGCCACCCAAAATTCATGAAAGATACGGTGAGGCAAAAGAAAAAGTGTACTAAGGAAGGGATGGTGGGCTCTAAATGCAACCCTCTGAGTTCGGTAGTGAGAAGTCCATTTGAAAAAAGGGCAAGATCTAGTGACTTCACTATACCTTGCATGATTGGGAATGCTGACATGGGATGCGTGTGATTCTGGAGCCAACATCAACTTGATGCCCTTGTCTGTTGCTAAAAGACTAAGTTTGGGGGAGCTTACTCCCACAGCCATGACCCTACAGATGGAAGACAGGACATTGGCTTATCCTGAGGGTATCCTTGAAGATGTGCTAATCAAGGTGGGAAAATTTGTCTTTCCAATGGACTTCGTAGTCATAAATATAGAGGAAGACAAACAAATCCCACTGCTATTAGGAAGACCCTTCTTAGCAGAGACTGACATTGATTGATGTGTGAAAAAGGAGGCGCTCGAGGGTTGGAGATGAAACGTGCATTTCAATCTCGTGACAATTTGAAACAAGCGAACTCGAATTTGTAGTCCTTGAAATTTGTGAAACAAAAATTCACATTAGTTCAGATTGACCAACGATTGTAATTTTCGAATTAAATGAATGAAGAATGAGATGAATCTCCATTATCTTGAGCATCTTGAAGTTGAATTCTGAACTCAATTCAAGCGAAAGATTAGTATTCAATATTAGAAGGAAACGATCTGAAAGATCTAGCGAGTTATGAAGAAGTGGGTTTGAAGAAAACAAAAGTTGAGAAGGTTTAATACTAAAGGAATTTCACGAGACATTTTAAAATATGATGACTTCTTACAACCAAAAAAGGGGAAAGCCAGTAATTATTTCGCTGGATTAACTAAATTTGAAGAAGTAAGGCGTGGAGACTCTCGGAAAATATAAGGAAGCAATAGCTTAGTCATAGAATTTGAAAGGAATCGAGTCCTTCGGTGCGTATGCACCTGAATCTGTTGGAGGAGAATGCTGAACTTCTATAGAGCATCGAGAAGGCTGAATCCGATAATGAAAGAGTGATCGAAGAAATGCTGAAATGGCTAAATGCGAGGCTTCATATATACAATATCAGACCGATCCTTAGGTGAGGAACCACAGTACGTGGTTCCCGAGGGAGGATTCAACGTGATCGAAATAGGAGAATGGTCTGATTCCCTCTGAAGCGTGACGGGATGGAGAGTGTGCATAGACTACATGTAACTAAACACTGCTACCAGAAAGGACCATTATCCTCTACCTTTCATTGACCAAATGTTGGACAGGTTAGCAAGGCACTCCCATTACTGTTTTCTTGATGGATATTTTGGTTATAACCAGATTGCAATAGCCCCAGAGGATCAAGAGAAATCAACATTTACATGTCCTTATGGTACCTTTGCCTTTAGAAGGATGTCATTTAGATTATGTAATGCTCCTGCCACCTTTCAAAGATGTATGATGTCTATATTTTCTGATTTGGTGGAAGAGGTTATGGAAATATTCATGGATGATTTCTCAGTATATGGATCCAGTTTTGAAGATTGTCTGAAAAACTTAGAAACAATACTTTAGAGGTGCAGAGACAGAATCTAGCTTTCGGGAAAATGTCATTCCTTGAGTAAGCGAAAGTGTGTCTTGGGGCACAAGATTTCTGCTACTGGGTTGGAAGTAGATCAAGCAAAGATTGTTGTTATAAAAACTCTCATGCCATACAACAGTGAAAGGCATAAGAAGCTTCCTGGGACATGTTGGATTTTATAGAAGATTCATTAAGGATTGTTCCAAAATCTCTAGACCATTGTACAGACTGCTGGAAAAAGATGCAAATTTTGATTTTGATGAATCATGCATAATTGCATTTAAGGAAATTAAATCTAGATTAGTATCAACTCCCATCATGCTGACTTCAGACTAGAACAATGAATTTGAAATTATGTGTGATGCTAGTGATTATGCAATGGGAATTGTATTGGGACAGAGAACTAAAAAGATATTCAAGGCTATATATACTATGCTGGCAAAACATTCAATGAGGCACAAGAAGAAAACTACTCCACCACAGAGAAGGAGATGTTGGCAATGGTTTTTGCTTGTGAAAAATTCAGGCCTTATATATTAAGGTCCCATGTTATGATACACATTGATCATGTTGTAATTAAATATATAATGGAAAAAAAGGATGCAAAGCCAAGATTGATCATATGGGTGCTGCTACTGCAAGAGTTTGATCTTGAAATCAAAGACAAGAAGGGTAGTGACAATGTGATAGCAGATCATTTATTAGATTGGAAGGCCCATTTGGAACGGAAAAAGAGGTAGAAATAGCAAAAAAAAATCGATGGCTTGAGTTATTGATGTTATCGGTACAAACACCACTGGTATCTTTGATATTGTCAATTTCTAGCTTGTGGAATTGATATGCCATGTGATTCCGACTATAGCAAGGAGAGTGAGAACTGATTGCAAACTATATATATGGGATGACCCATTGTTGTATAGAAGAGGAGCAAAACATGATCCTGAGGTGTGTCTAGAAACAGAACAATGTTGTATTATGGAAAATATCATGCATCACCATATGGAGGGCCTTTGCGCGGGAGACAAGATAGCCCATAAAATTTTCCAATCCCGAGGATTTTATTGGCCTACTCTATTCAAAGACTGTTTTGAATGGTTAAAACATTGTGATGCTTGTCAGAGAATGGGCAACATAATCAGAAGAAATGAAATGCCCCTGTAGGAAATTCTGTTGGTACAAATTTTTTATGTATGGGGAATAGACTTTATGGGACCTTTTCCATCATCATTTGGCAATATATACATTCTCTTAGCTGTGGATTATGTATCAAAATAGGTGGAGGCAACCGACATCGAAATGATGCCACTACGGTTGTTGGAGTTTATCTGAAACATTTGAGTAGATTTGGGGCACAGAACAATCGTCGAGTGATGAGAAGCCATTTTACGATAAAGTCTTTGCAAAACTCACTTGAAAACGAGAATGGAATCAAACATATGATAGGATTGTATCACCCTCAAATCAAATGGGCAAGCTATATATATATATATATATATATATATATATATATATATATATATATATATATATATATATATAATTAAGAATTAGAATGCATAAGGAATCAATATAAAAATAAATTTAAAACTAAGTTGCATAAATCTATTCACTCACTGCATAAATCCATTAAATCCGCAATTAACTTGCATAATTTAACAATATCTGATATGACCATGGGCGACAATTGAGCAACAACAGACCACAACGAATAGCAAACAAGGTAAAACCCATCAAAACAAAGCGGCTTCTCGGCCCATAGTCTTCAAGTCGCCGGAGGGCTTGATTCATAATTGGTATGGGAGGTCATCTTCCGACATAGTCATCTTCTGGTATGGGAAGGTCATCTCTTATTGAAGTACACCAAGTCGGTGTTCGCCATTTCGGTGCCGTGATTGTGATCGACAAAGCCAATTAGCCCTCAGACATAGAGGAGGAGGAGACGAGCGATGCCGAAGACCATGGAGTTCCCCTATCTTCTTGAGGAACAACGGCCAGTCGAGTGAGTTTCGATGGAGAAGCTTTCTGCAGAAAGTTCCATAGCCGACGGTGACGATTGGGTTTTCTAAGTTGAATCAGAACCCACCCGAGTGGGTGCACAGATACATCGAGTTCCAACAACCTCAAATACTAATGCATTAATTTTCATTTGTTATTTCCACCTAAAGGAGAGGAAGTTAACATAATCCTCCCTATTAAATAAATAGAAATCAGGAAGAATATAAAGTACCGTCACCCATTCTTTAATTTTTGGGGGGAGTTATTGTTTCTGGAGGAAGGAAAATCAAAGAGGGAAACGTACACTCATTTCCTAACGATAACCAATATATTGATGGTTTATTTTGCGTGTGTAAAATGATTTACTTCGACCTACTATCAGAAATCTACAAGAAACCAAAAATCAAATGTATATTATTAGCATACGGCTCTTACTTAGAAATCAGACATTAAACAATTATTTCATGAACTTAGCATGATACAACATCAAGAGAATGCTTTACAGCTATCTTTCTTGATTTATAACTCTAGCAATCACCTGTGCAAAATCATTAACCCCAAAGAAAGGATATATATCATACGGTTTATCAAACCCGAAGCTTACAGATCAGGTTAAGAATTGACATAACCCTTTGAAGATATGATCGGCATTTTGATGCAAACTTACAGTGCTCAAAGGGTGAGATGCTCCATGCTTTTCGAGTTAACCGACATTCCTTGGCCTGCTCTTCTATCCTCTTGCTCATCATATATGTTTGATCTAGGATTCGAACTTGCCTCTTCAGTGTCAGAGGAGCCTGGTCTTTCAGTCAAGAACTGTTCCCAGAACACATCATTTACCCGGACCGGAGCTGCAGCTGGAGGCCCTTGCGAAGACAAAGTAGGGTCATTATGAGCAACATTTCTGTTCTTGTTTATAACTCTGAAATCAGCTTCTTTAGCATCTGAAGTGGACCTAGATACTGAGGATTTCCCAATTTCCTGGCCTAGTTGGGGCAACCTAGTTGAACTACTTTTCTCAACTTGTAAGGGAGAAGACGCCAGAGTTAGATTCAAATGACAGGAGATATGACCATCGCCTTCTTCGGTAGAGGTCAAATTTTCCTGCAAGTAAAGCAGCCTTTGGCTTTCATTCACTCCAGATTTCTGTGACAAGGCTGGGTTGATTTTAAAAGTAAAAGATGTTCCAGTGTCTGAAAGCTCCAATGCTTCGGGCGCAAATAAAAGGCCTTCTGTTCTCATTGGCACCTCTTTCGGGTCTCCTTCAGATATTTTCAAGTGTGGACTTCCAGCATCATCATTGGAACTCTGCGTGCTTCGTGAAAGTAAGTTAATATCTGAAACAGCCGGTGACAACTCCAGGTTCAGCTTATTTGAGAAATCTTTGTGGAACAAACTTCCACATTCAGGTCTAGAGCTGCTATGATTGTCCAAAAGACTATTTTCAGCAACTGGCTGCAAGTTATCATCTTTAGGAAGTCGCCTTTTCTTATTATATGCTGAAAAATCCATTGATTCGATTTTCTGAGCGAGACATTTAACAAAAGAAGGGTTCTGAACTGCCTTTTCTAAGAAGGTCAACAACTTCTCCTGCCTCTGCTCCATGCTACTAACCCTCTGGGTTAATTCTTCCAACGGAAGCTTTTCTGACTGCTGCTTCTGTTTGATCTTGAAAACCTTCACCTGGAGCTCAGATTTTTCACGAGCAAGCCTCTCGATCTCTTCTTCAAATGCTGCTCTTTCTGCATCTGCGTGAGGACCTTGAGGTTGAGGGTGACTGTGACTATGGATAGGTTTTCTGCGGTGAATATTCTTAAGGAGATGCTTTTGATCTTTCACAAAATCTTCATTAGCAAATTCCCATCTCTCAGGATCACTCTTTCGAAATCCCTGTCAACCAAAGTAGACAAAAAATTTAATCAATTGTATCATATTATTTTACCAAATCCAATTTCCTAACCAATATACAGATGAATGTCTCAGTACCACAAATTTATATATTGTTGGGCAGCAATTTATCTGGTTTTTGTTTGATTTGCTGCTTCTTCCGATTTCTCGTGAAATATGAGGGGAGGATAAGGATTAAAGGCTGATGCACACACCAAAAGGAGATGAAGCATTCCACTTCCACTCCCTTGGACAAAAAAGAGAAAACAAAAAACCAAGAACAATAACACTAAAAAAAAAAGGGAAAAAGATATACCAGAAAGAGAATGCAGCATCTCATATGGATGGGAATTAAGAGAACTGATATCTAAAAATGACAAGAATATCAGACCATTTAAAAGATGTAAACCCAATTGCAAATCATATTCCAGAGAAGAATACAATTCTTCTCATAGAAAAGAAGAGAAATTTATATCTGAAAAACAAAAACAACAATAAAGAAACCAAATAAAAACAATAAAAGACAAAAATTACATTATTCTTATAAGTGACACTGAAAGGTAAGCTTAAGCAAAAAGAAAGAAATCTTAGAAACTAGAATTCAAATCTACATTAGAAGAAAATTATCTATTAGGAAAAGACCACATAGAAAAAATCAACCTTTGGATTCATATATGAAAACAAATCCAGCAGCTACCAACATTAGGTCCTATTCCACAATTCCAGCACAAGGAAAGCAGTTTGTTTCATTTGTGAGAACAGTAACACGCAACAAAAATAGGTACTGGCATGAAAGTTGACCTGCAACTGGCAGTTTTTTCAGATTCTAGTCAACATATAGTTTGGCAGATTCAGCTGGTCTTGCACTTATTTTTTGAAGAAAAAAAAAAGAAGATTTTTGTGTCCCAAACTAATGACAGATACATGAGTGCACATTTATGCTGAAATGAGTGTTTTAAACACCATTTCAATGGGGAAAGGATCATCCACATCATATCACTTATTCCTCATTCAACTTGTAGCTTCGATAATGAGGTAACCACAACAGCATGGAAACAGTTTTCACACTCCCATTGGTTTTAAATTTTTATTAAAAAAGTCGGTTAAGGTTATATTTTGATGCCTGATTTGCATCAAAGACATGGACAATCTATCATTAGTGGCTCACCAATTCTCTCCCCTTATTTTCTTCTCTACTCATAACTTCTCACATTTTCTTCTCTATTTTTCCCGTCTCCTATCTCACATTTCCTGGCATATCTGATCAATAATGATGCTATTCCATTATTTGTTTATTTTATCTATCCTTGATTTTGGTGGCTAGATGTTTCACATGATCGATTGAAGGCTTACAGGAATATCCTTGCACCAGATTGTGCCAGACTCTGATGGGGGTCAAAGGGCTTTTCCAGCACTGAAATCAGCTACTGGTGTGTTCAGACAAATTAGAGCTGTTCTACAGGGTTGTCCTCTGGTGCACTTTCCTAGAAGATGATTATGTAGTTGTGAGGGTCTGAAGCAGAATAAAAGCACATAAAATGAATTTTTGGAGTTTGTTGTGAATACATGTTATATATATAATAAGAGTATTGTAGCTGATTGATAGAGGTTTCTTTCAGTTGGATTGTGTTCCTGATCTCTTGGGTTAGAAACCTCTTGCACATTTCGCAAAAGAGAGAAGTGACAGTGGTTCATATTCTGCTAACTCATTATTGGGATTTCCAAAAGTAAACTTGCTTCATGTTCCATAGACACAGAAAGTTCTTCCTATGTGGTCATTCTAAAAACTAGCCTCTGATTATGCAGCTCAAATTAATGTTAAAACCATTCTCATACCCTTGATCAACAACGTTAAAACAAAAACTTCCCTCAATGTTAAATAGTAGCAACTGTTTATTGTTGGTTTAGTGCGAAACTAAGGTAGAAGGCTATGTTTCAAAATGTACATAAGATTGATTCTACAAAGATGGGGACCACAAATGAGACTCTCATAAAAATATCTTCCGGCAATCCAGCTGCCACATATATATAAGAAATTATGTGTAGAAAGCAAGAAAGAATTTCTTGTGTTTTGCATTGATTCATTGTGAATATATAAATACAAAAGTCAATCTAACCTTCCTAATAGAATACAACTCTATATGGCAAGTTTCCTAATAGGTTACAACTCTATATGTAAAGTAGATATATGTTATAACACTCCCCTCAAGTTGGAAGCGTAGATGTGTCATGCGGCTGTTACAAAAGACTCATACTTCGGTCTGATTAAGAAATTTGGCAGAGATATCCGATTGTTACCAGGTCTTCCACATATCCTATAGAAATCAAGTATTTTCTCACGAACGAAATGACAATCTATTTAAATATGCTTAGTTCGTTCATGAAATACCGGATTAGAAGCAATATGAAGGGCAGTCTAGTTGTCACACCAGAGTTTTGTTGGGACTAGTGCCTCAATGTCGATTTCATGAGTTAGTGAAAATGCGCCAATCTCGCATCTGAGCTGTGTCATTGCTCTAAATTCAAACACTGCACTAGATCGAGAGACAACACTCTGTTTCTTACTTTTCCATGAGACTAGATTTTCTTCAACAAACACCATGATACTGAAGTGGACTCCAGTCCTCCTTAGATCACACTTGATAAACATCAAGTGAAACACTTTCGAGTCTATTATGCCCATGATTCTTTATTATAAAATACCCTGAGTCGAGGATCGGCTTTCAAGTAGCATGGGAATATGTTCTACATTTCTTGATGATCAATTTATTTAGAGAAAACATATCTTGACTTACAACACTATTTAGGTGGGCAATGCTCGGGAGTGAGGCGTAAAGATGGTCGAGCTTTAGTGTCTCATATATCTCTCGGGATCCTCAATTGTTTCACCTTCTTTATTAAGGTGTACACCTTGAACCATAGGGCTTGCATGGTTTCTGGCTCCCGATGCCAGACCGATAGATCAATAACGTATTTCCTTTAGATAAGAAGATTCCATGTTTGCTTAGCATAACTTGATGCCCGAAGCAATATCTTAGCGTCACTGCAAGTCGCTGTATGGAATTGAGCTACGAATAAAGGAATTAGGATGAGATACCTTTGAGTTACTCTCGGTGATAACGATATCATCCACATACACTACCCGGCGAATGATACACGGCCCCGGAGTTCACGCAGAAGCCAGTGATAGATTACCTTACTGTACTAAATTCCTCGATGGGCAGCTGAATTTACGAACAACGCATGTGGACTCTGTTTCAAACCATCACGAGACTTTGAAAGCGAAAAACCCTCCTATCTCCACGAACTATGGCTTGCAAGGTTGCTGTATACACCTCTTCTGAAGGTCACCGTGAAGAAAGACATTTTTAATATCAAGTACAGTGGAGATCCACGATTATGATGTGCATAGGGGAAAATAAAGCCCAGACATATGTCATCTTAGCAATAGGGGAAAAGTGTGGAATAATTCCCTCCATAGAGTGCAGGCATCTGTAATGAGGCGGGCTTTAATAGAGCAATGGATCAGTCGAGGTCGCCCGACATGGCATGTGTGTCGTCAGCTTCTTTCTAGCAATTAGCAGACAGGAGTCGAAGTACCGTAGTCGGTAAAAAAGCATCATCTCCTCTATCATAGTACGACCGGGATTGAGCGGGGGCTTGAGAGCAGCCCAGACGAAATAGAGGTCTGGGATGCGACAAAAGACAAGATTATTGTTGTGAACAATTTTTAAAAGAGCAAAATGAGGAGATTAGGCACAGCGCGTTTACCTTTCTGGGATAACAATAGGAAGATCGTCGATAAGCCCAGATCAGTCAAGCGGCTAGTGGAGGGCTCGAAGTTAGGGGTATTGGCGTCAGGGTATAAACTTCTGAGTAATAAGAGTTTTACTGAAAGGACATGAGCGGGAGTTGGCGACGAGTATAAGCAATGAAATCCATCATCCTCGACTAGTGTGGATAGTCTTGAGAAAGAGTATTCTCGAAATGTGGCTTGTAGTAGCAGCGTCACCTCTAGCCAGGACCAAATACTTAACATATCTCTTTTGAACTCGAGAGTAACCAAGGAAGATACACTTCAAGGACTTAGGATCGAATTTAGACACATGCGGACGGACATCCCAAAAAAAAGAAAATACATCCAAATTTCCAAGGTTCAATAGGAAACAAAGGTTTAATTGGAAAAAGGATGTGATACGAAGTATCCCAATTCAAGACTGAGGAAGGCATCCGGTTAATCAAAAAACAAGTGATGGAAACAACATCGGCCCATAAATGCTTGGGCACCTGCATTTGAAATAATAGAGCTCTAGCAGTTTCAAAGAGGTGTCTATTCTTCCTCTCAACCATGCCATTTTGAGAAGGAGTATCAACACAGGAGGTCTGATGAAGAATGTCATTTTTAAGCATGAATGATTGAAACTATTCTAAAACATATTCTTTAGCATTATCACTTCTCAGACTGTGAACAGAGAGACATGAAGTTGAGTGTGTATCTCAGCATGAAAGGCACATAAATGAGAAAAAAACTTAGAACGGTTTTTCATTAGATATAACCAAGTGGTTTGTGAATAATCATCAACAAAAGTGACAAAGTATCTAAACCCAGTTGGGGACATAATTGGACATGGACCTCACACATCTAAATGGACTAATTCAAATGGAGGCGGCTAGGCTAGTTTATTGGCTACATATTTAGAAGGAAGGCTGATGATGCCGCTTAATTGACAGCACTCATAAAGCTAATGGCGATAAACTTGGCGTGGACTGACTTTTTCAGCAAGGGGAGAGGGATATTGTCGATAATGCATCTCAGTAGTTTTGCAATAACCCCGAGCTTGATCGACAAATCTCGGTCTGCATGATCCAAAATGCTTAAGACCCGCCGAACTCGTATCTTTCACCCAATAATAATCTGCCGTCGTAAGATCTTGAAAGAGACAAAATCGAGAAAGAATGAGATATATGACTTAGTCTTCCGAGTTAATTTGTTCGCATACATCAAATTAAAGAGAATTAGAGTGGCTGAGACGGATAACAAAGGAAGAGATGGAGTGGGAAAAATTGTGCCTAATCCAAATACACATGATTGTGATCCATCTGCTAGAGTGATAGTGGAAGTTGAAGGTTGTGACTGAAATGTAGAGAATGGACTAGAATTACCAGTCATGTGATTTGTGGCTTCGAAATCAACGACCCATTCGGAGGACGGAGAAGAGACAAGGCATTTATTCGAGTTACCTAACTCAGCAATAGCAATAATCGGAGTAAGATAGAGCTTGATGATTCTACGGTACAAGTGGAACTGGCTAATTCTTTTCTTTGTGAAATGAAGCGACTAATCGATGCCTCATTAGTGGAAGCTACATGAAGCGATGAACTCTACGATTCCAGCTTTGCACGCCCCACAGCCGTCTCATATCACATGTCCAGGATTATGGCAGTAATAACAAACAACTCATCCAGAGCGTGTCCTTCTAGAGTTACCCTCGAGACCACAACTTTTGTATTGTTGCTTCTCTGACTTACCCATGTTCCGACTAATAAGGGCACTGCTTATCTGGGCAGAGGGAGAAGTAGATGAGGAGGTCTATGTGCGGAGTATCCTACTGAATGTTTCTTGGAAATACGAGATCTCTGGGCTGGACAGAATTTGCGCCTCAATAGAATCATACTCAGAAGGGAGTGTGGCTAGGAATCCCATCACTACCATCTATTACCATTCAGGCTGTTGAACCTTAACATATGGACTAAAGGGTAGTAGTGTATTCAGTTCCACATATGTCTTCTTATAGTTCAGGAAGAGTTCTATGAGGGACCGATCTTGCTTCTCAGTTAAAAGGCTCTACACACATCAAATATGCGAGAAATATTCCCTTCGCCAGAATACACAAATTCCAAATATTCCATTAGTTCCTTAACATACTCACATTGATTAATGAGGGTGAGTACTTTACTGTCAATAGAATTACAGATTTGTACGGAGAGACGGGCATCATCCTCCAGCCATCGGTCTTTCGAATCATCCGTAGGAGGGTCCTTAGAAAGATGACTAGCAATACGAATACTCCTAAAGTAGAGGCGGATTGTTTTACTCCAATATGAGTAATCGGGACTAGTCAGTTTGTCCTCTAGGATCTTTGACATCATTGAGACCACTTCAGGTGTCGAAACAAGCTTCTTATCTTATGAAGAATCTGAACTACTCATTATGAAGTCAAAGACACGAGATCAGGGCAGAAGGGCACCTTTAGAAACCAAACGTACAAGAACGTCCCCAAAAACCTAGGTTTGCAACCCAAAAACTCTTGCGAATGCTGCTATCGGATCCAGAATCATTTAAAAGACCATTTTCCAATGATCAAACAAGGAAGTGGAGTGGCTGAGGAAGCTTGTTGATGGCTGACAATGTCAGAGGAGGTGGCGCGTCGCCGGAGGATGGCCCACGTGCCCTCACGCGTGGGGAACGGGGTAGTTTTACACAGGCCGCGTGTATGACTCATGCGTGCCTTTTCCAACCACTAGACTTGGTGGTTGATGTCGCCGGAGGATGGCGCACCTTCCCATCGGAGCGGTGTTGTCCCACGCTCTCCCAAACATAGTGTTTCAAAAAAACACACCTTGTGCCCCTAGGTTTCTTCGAAATTCCTTCAACAAAATTTGCCTTTTTTGGAAAATTTGAGCCTTAAGCTCTAATACCATGTAGAAAGCAAGAAAGAATTGGATGAAAGAATCTCTTATGTTTTGCATTGATTCATTGTGAATATATATATATATATACAAAAGTCAATCTAACCTTCCTAATAGAATATAACTCTATATAACATGTTTCCTAATAGGTTACAACTTTATATGTAAAATAAATATATGCTATAACAATATGTTTACTCAAAAAAAAAGGGAATATTAAACTCTATTATATTATTGTTAAGGATTAGTCTCCTAATCTATTTAGGATCATTTTCCTTCTCTCTTTAGTCTCAGTTAGATTTCTATTACTTTCTTTTACCACCAACACTGAGTATATATATATGTATTATTCCTCCGGCTGTAAATTAATGAGAATGCGAGATTTCATTTTCTCTCGACATGGTATTAGAGTCATAGAAGGAGTTGGGAATATTAAGGTTAGGGTTTTAGCCGTGTGGTCGATTCAACAACCCATCTGACGATTATTGCCTCACTCGGTCGTATTACAATGCGTGCGCCAAAACTGTCGGGAGCCACGATGCTGGCTCCGGAACAAACCTCCGGCGTGGACACTCAGTAGGATCGAACTGATTCCGGCGTGGTGCCAATCTCCGGCATCGGGTTCTTCACACGCCTCCTGCCTTGATCACGTGCGTCGCCCTTGTCCTCACCAGCCGGCGGGGAGTGAGGGGCACGTGGCTGATTCTACGGTCGCCCGAACTTCACCACGAGGTCACTATACTTAGTAGATCTACTAGCCTATGTCCACTGGTTTTACGATCGACACCTACATATGCACTTTTTCCTTTGTTTTATGTCTGGTAGCTGTACTTTTGTGGGTTTTTCTTGATTTTTCCGACACCCAACGACATCTACAGGATTTCGGGAGTTGTTTTACCTCCTCTAGCCCCATGTTTCATCCTTTAGATCTCTTGTAGTTGTGATCTCTTACTTTTTGGTTTCTATGGCTACCAAAGGTCTAATCTTTTCTCCCATTTTGCTTGCATCTATTGTTATTACATCAGAGAAATTAGCTACATACCCATGTTGCATTCAGGCATCCAAATCTACATGCATTACGTTTGTTGCCCAGACCGGTAATGCCTCTGCTTGCCTTTCACATTTCTCTAGACCCTGGATTCTTGATTCTAGAGCCTTTAATCATCTTTCCAGCAATAAGGATATTTTTTCTTCTCTTACCTTTACTTCTCTTTTACCCATGGTTACTTTAGCTAATGGATCTCAAACCATAGCTAAAGGAATCGGTTCGACATGCCCTCTTCCTTCCCTACTCCTTACTTTTGTCCTTTATGTTCCTGATTCTCCTTTTAATTTGATTTCCAGTGATGGTTAACTCGTGATGTTGGTGTTTGATTACCTTTTCTAATCACTCACGTCACATTCTGAGGAGCCAGGGGAGTGCGGGTAGGCGATTAGCATAAGGACGTGAATCTCAGGACCTCTTTCATCTTAGCTCGCCTTCATCTTCCATTGCTTGCGCTTCCATGGATACTCCTCTCCTTATTCACAATCATCTTGGTCATCCGAACATTTCAAAGCTTTAGAAAATGGTTTATCATTTTTCTAGTTTGTCCTCAATTGAGTGTGAATCATGTCGACAGGAAACATATACTTGTGTCTCACATTCCCAAAGGCGTCTACGATTGGAACGCAAAGTCTCACCCTTTCGAGCTTGTGCACACTAATATTTAGGGTCCTTCTCGGGCTGAGTCTACCTTAGGGTTTCGATACTTTATTACTTTTATAAATGATTATTCTCAATGTACTTGGCTATTTTTAATGAAAACTCATACTGAGTTATTCTCTATTTTCCAAGAGTTTCATACTGAAATTCGAACTCAATTTAATACTTCCATTCGTATCCTACGAAGTGATAATAATGCAAGGAATATCTTTACGCATCAGTCTCACCTTTTTTGACCCGCCAGCATTGGGATTAACTTGCGTAAATGCGTATACGGCTCCTTAACGAATGGAGTGGCTAGCGTAAAAACCATCATTTAGTTGAAACCGCTCGCGCTAACTGCGCCAGTATGGGTTCGCCAGCGTTTTTGGGGGGATGCTATCTTAACTGGTTGTTATTTGATTAATCGTATGTCATCCTCCGTTTTGCATAATTAAATCCCTCATTCTATCATTTTACCTAAACAACCTCTCTTCTGCCTTTCTCCTCGTGTCTTTAGTTGTGTCTGTTTTGTTCATATTCTTACTCCTAGGCAAGACAAGCTCTCTACCAAAGCAACTAAGTGTGTCTTCTTGGATTATTCTCGACTTCATAGGGGTTATAGATGTTATTCTACCGACACAAATCGGTACTTCATCTCTGTTGATGTCACTTTCTTTAAGGGTTCCTCTTTCTTCTCCTTTGAAGAGCATCCTCATGTTTCGAATGTCCCTCTTGTCTTACCACCTCCAGATTTCCCTTCTCCACCTACGGATGCTATGACTCGACCACTTCAAGGTTATACTCATCGTCCTTGTCCTCCGACAAGGCTCTTGCCGATTCATCTTCTATGCCAACGTAATCTCTTTATACGTTCCGTAGCGATAATCTACTTATTGCCATTGAAAGGTACTAGCTCTACTTGTAACGCATATCTTGTTTATAATTTTCTAAGCTATCATCATTTATATTTACCATATTTTGTCTTTGTTTCCACCTTGTCTTTTCGTCTCTATCCCTACAAGTACTAGTGAGGCTCTCTCTCATCCGAGCTGGAAATTGGTAATGGTTGAGGAAATTGATGCTCTTTCCTCCAATGACACATGGGAGCTTGTCACTCTTCCTCCAAGCAAGTCTCCTGTTGGTCATTGTTGGGTTTATATAGTGAAGGTGGGACCTGATAGCCAGGTAGATCGGCTTAAGGCCCGTTTGGTGCCAAGGGTTATACTCAGCAATATGGCTTGGACTATTATGATACCTTTCTCAGTAAGCGGAATTTGCCTTTGTTCTTGCTTTCTCCCATGGGCGCTATGCGCTCGTGGCCCCTTTTTCGGTTGGATATCGAGAATGTCTTATTCATGGTGATCGCGAGGAGATATATATGGGTGTCCTTTGGTTTGTTACTCAGGGAGAGTCTGGTTTGGTATGCAAACTACGTTGTTCCTTATATGGTCTAAAACAATCTCCTCGAGCTTGGTTTAATGGGTGCTTCAGTGGTTCAGGTTTGGCATGATTAGCTTATGACAGGCGAATTCGGTTTTTATGTCGTACTTCCATTAGCAGGTGTATTCGCCGATTGGTTATGTGGATGGCGATGCTCGTTATAGGCGTGGCCAGGATGATATTCGAACTGAACGACGCCTCTTCGACCACTTTTAAACAAAGACTTGGGCTAAATATATTTCTAGATCATTAGTGCATTCGATCCCAATTAAATGTATTCTCAGAACCTCTTTTGGACCTGTGATATGACATGTTGTTTGCAGTCGGAGCACTCGATCAAATCCATTAGCAAAAGATACCACGAATCGAAGGAGATATCGACAACTTGTGAATAAGCCGGACGCCATCTCCGCATCACTTCGACTTCAAATATTTCTTTTCTTGTGAGCGGGTTAGTCGATTCTACGATCGGCCTTGTGATAGCCGTTGGGATATTTGCGGGTTAAATTGATACTCCATTATATCGAAGGAACAGGAGTCGAGGGTTGTTGTATGAGGAACAAAGTCGTACAGGTGTTAGTTATAGTGATGTAGGCGGGAAGGCTCACCCAACGATGGGCAGTTACATCGGGGTATAGTGTGTTCGTTGGGTGATTTCAACTGTATCTTGGAAGAGTAAAAACAGATGTAGTACTTAGGATCTAGTCTTTGAAAGCCGAAATGTCAATATGGCCTTATGACATGTGAACTCATATGGTTGAAGCCTCTCCACACCTCAGCTAAAGGAATTTGGGAAGGATGAACAAATGAAGCTTGCTTAATGTGATAATCAAAAGTCGCCTTGCTAATATTTCATCCTAGCTTGATTTTCCATGAGAGGACCAGAGCACATCGAAGTGGATTGTACTTTATCGAGATAAAATGTGCAGCCCGGGATGCATGACTGCTAATTTTGTCTACTCTAATGACCAACTAGCAAATATCTTCACTAAATCTCTTAAAGGTCCTAGGATAAAGTATATATGTGACAAGTTTGGTGCTTTTGATCTATATGTTCCAGATTGAGGGAGAGTGTTAAGGATTAGTCTCCTAATCCATTTAGGATTCTTTTCCTTCTATAACAGTACTCTAGTTAGACTAACCTTGTTTTCTTTTCTTTTTGTAACAACTGAGTAACATATATATATGTATTTTTCCTCCTTTGTAAATTAATGAGAATACTGAATTCCTTTTTTCTCAACAATTATCACGATAGAGATGATGAAGCAACAAATTATTACCCTATATCTTGAATTTAAGATTCAATACAATAAGTTTTCACTAAGGCTTTAGGGAAAGGAAACTTCTACCATCTAATAAGCCAAACAAGCATGATGGTGAAAAATGTTTATGCTCCATCTTGAGGAAGATTGTCATATACATTTTAAAGCATTAACCTATGAAGATGGTCTTCTCCTTCAACATTTCCCAAAAATTTCATATATAATCGGCCCAGTAAATAGTGATGTAGCACGAAAGTAAAATGCTAAGAAGAACAAAAGTATGAGTTGAATAAACTCAAAGGAATCCACTCCTAGAAACCCTAGGCTTCACGAGGGCTCTTTGCATCCGCATGAAAGAGATTGAAATAACCTTAGGAATCACTCCTAGGAACCCTGGGTATCACACCATAGGGATCTTTGCATCACACAAAGACACTAGTAATTGCTGGAAATTTCTTCAATTCATTCATTCATTCATTGATTATTCACCAAGACTGAATACAACCATATATATAGGTGATTCCAGGGACCCATTATTCTTGGAACTACCATTTAGCAAATGAACTTGAAACTAACAACTTTGACTTGACTTCTAGGACCTCGTAAATATGATTAGAAAATCACAACCAACCCATTATATAAGATCCTAACTATGCTCTTTATCATCCAAAGAGTGCCAAATTAAGGCTTGAACCTTGGATCACTTGTGTTTGTGGTAAACTTTCAAAGGTGGCTGCCACTAGTCTCCATCAACTCCCCCTAGCTTAGAAAAACTCGACCCTGACGAGTTAAAGGCATGAAACTTTTCATAAAGATCTTGATTCAACTGCTAGAACAAATTATTTGTAATCTATGTGCATTCTGAAAGTGTGTTGCCTCTAAAACTCCTTCCAAATCATGTAGCCATGATAGCAACCTCACTCTAATAACAAATTGATGTAGCACCAAAAGTAAAATGCTAGAAGAATAGAGTATGATTGAATAACTCTAGGAATCACTCCTAAAAACCCTAGGCTTCACACAAAGGGCTCTTTGTATCATACGAAGAGATTGAAATAACCTTAGGAATCACTCCTAGGAACCCTAGGCATCACAACATAGGGATCTTTGGATCACACAAAGACACTAGCAATTGCTGGAAATTTCTTCGATTCATTCATTCATTGATTCACCAAGCCTGAATACAACCATATATGTAGGTGATTCTAGGGACCCATTACTTTTGGAACTACCATCTAGTAAATGAACTTGAAACTAACAACTTTGACTTGACTTCTAGGACCTCATAAATACTATTAGAAAATCACAACACTTGGAAAATCACAACCAACCCATTATATAAGATCCCAACTAGGCTCTTTATCATCCAAAGAGTGCCAAATTAAGGCTTGAGTCTTGGAGACCTTGTTTGTGGTAAACTTTCAAAGGTGGCTGCCACTTGTCTGCATCAGGTAGGTCCTTTTTATAAACTTTGAATCTTTGTGTTTGATGAGAACCTAGAAATTATATTAAGAAATGGAAAGATATACAAAATAGAAGATGAAACCCAGAGAGAACACAAAGCTTCCAATAAAAGAGCACTCTTGCTTTCTAACTCAAAAGACCAATACAACTCAAGGGGACAGTAAGCAAATTGGATTGAAGGCTTTACATGCCAATGAAGTTTTAAACAAATCAATTGTATTGTATTAAGCTTCCTGTTCACCACCAATCAAGTGAACCCTCAGAGCTTTAAGAGGGTTTTGTAAAGGATAAAGGAAGTTAACATTCAAAAAGGAATCAATAAATTCTTCTAAATCAGAGTCCAACATCTCTCCTCACAAGTGAAAAAGATATAAGTGTTTTGTAATGACATCAGATGGATGGAAAAATCTTTAATTTATCTAAGGAAGTCAATGGTCCAAGAGGAATAATTGTTCACGAAGCTACAAAATATGGCAAAAGGAACACCATTGGAAAGATCCTAAGTTACAGTGCAGCATGGCAGTCAATTGATAATGACAGTTATCTGATGAGTGCTTAAATCACTCCAGTGATTGAGCATCATCTCAAATCATGCAATTATTTTGAAGCCTTTGAAGCTTATACACTTTTCTCATAAAGCTTCCAAATAAGCATCATCTCATATCATGCAATTATTTGAAGCCATTGAAGCTTACACACTATGGTGGCTCCCAGTTTTCTCATAGTATTTAGCTTCCAAGTAATGAAAATCAATTTGAAGCAGCTGACCAGCTGAGAATAATATTCTCTGGTTTGTTGTCCTTTCAAAAATAACCATCACTCAAACCAAGATTCATGAACACATCAATAATTATGTACCTATTATCTACCCCTTAGTGCACAATAGCTCAAAGTAGTCTCAGCAAAAAAATGCAGTTATCCCTGACTTCGATTCCTCAGGGCTGTTGATGACTTTATTTGTGAAAATCTACTCAGTGAAAAAAGACCGATGTCTTGCTTTGTTTTCATTAGTTTTTCATCATTTGAGCAGGCACTATGTTTTCTATTGATCCATTATAACCCAGGAATCGGTGGAGGCATCTTTCCATGCACATGCTGATGTGGAATGGTCTAAATGCTGCAAAATATTTTGATGAGGCTACTTAAAGACGAGTCTTTACCTCCTATCAATCCTCCTTCAAATTTCACATTTTCAGTTCATGTCATCCAGGTTTAGACTAAAATCACGGAAAAGGAAACATTATTATACAACTAAAGTTGTTAGGCAAGACCCGAACTGGAACACACCAAGTTTATAACTAGTGTCATCATTCTTCTTATGGTAGAAAAACAGAGCAATCAACGTTGAATTCAATCACTGTTTTCAACTATTTGTCATCTTCCCAGTTCTGTCCCCGTTCATCTCTTCTTTTAAGGTTTTGGCCACCAATTTTAACCTTTTATTCCACAGGAATGGGTTTTATTGAGACCCCATGTATTTGTTAAAAGACAACCATACATCCATCCGCTCAGCAAATTTTCTTTGTTGCCTTCTTTACTGCATTCTAGCCATTAAGGAGTAAAAATAAGAGGTTGTGAATCTTCGGATGGTTCAATGGTCCTCCGTTGGTAAAGGAGGTGACCATCATTCCTGGAGAGTTCATGTCTTGAGCAAGATTTAGCACCCTCTGTGCATTGAAAGCTTTTCTGTATTAGTTGGGTACAAAACAAGGAAATGCATAGCAAGAAAAATCCTGCATGGCATTTCTGGGGAACAACTGTGTCTCCTAGATTCTGCCTTTGGAGTCCTCCTGCTCTTTAAAGAGAGGCTGCTTATTCCCTCCATCGATGGCCCTTTTTTTTATTTAATTTTCCTGGGTAAAAACTGCTTCAAGGCAATTCCATTGCACCTCAAATATAGTCTTCAATAACCTAGCTATGATAATCCAGGGGGTTTACCACCTCAAACATCTATCCACTCCTTTCTCTGCCTTTGACTGCACCACTTGTATAGCGGATGACCTGCAGCAAGAATGATCATACCACATCTGATTAAGTTTGGAATGGATCACAAAATTTCCATGACTTCATTTGTTATGATCTTCAACAATCCTTTCTCTTTTGTTTCTTTGGGTGCCACTCCAAGCACTAGCACAAGAGTCGTTATTTACGATATTTTTCATTTCCTTTCTTTTGGAAGCAATATATGATAACTAAGAAAATTATCTTATAAAAAAAAGATGATTAAAAGGGTGGCCAGCTAATATATGGTAAAATCTTTTATCAGCCTTAATCAAATGGAAAAATACGATCCACCAAATTCAGACATGAGCTTTCTTAACTAGCTCATCACGTTTTTTCTTACAGGGCATTATAAGTTTTAAGTCCTTCAACAGATCCCTCAACCAAGTAGATCTTAGTACAAGGATCTTCATAATATCCTCAATGAGGAAGTCTTCCTTCCATCTTCTTCAAGTGCTGCATCTCAACCTCCTGTAGGAATCAGTTCAAACACTTCTTTGAACTCTATCGATTTGTAATCTATTTCAGACTTTCAATTCCAGAAATTTTAAAGCTAGCTTCAAAAACTCTGAGTAATACCATACGACAAAGCCTACATTCTCTCCAGTTTCCATATGCTGCTCGGCAAAGTCTAGTATCTTTGATCCAATGACAATTCTTCCATCTAAGACAAATTTGTGATGCTATTTGGTAGCAAATGTACCTGGAAAAAACTATTCATTCAAGGAATTTAAAAATATTCTCAATTTCACAAAATCATCAACCCTGCATTCACTACATAGTCTACATTGGATTGCAAACCTTCCAATATGCTTCATCAATGATTGAATGTTTTCTTTAGAAAACAAGGATTTAAAATCCACAGGTGATTTCCTGGATTCGATCAATCCAATCTGCACAAGGCTACCCATAAGTAGGCATTCCAATGCACTTCATTCTCACTCCAAATTGTCCAAGGATCAAATCCTATCATTCGGTCTTGACTGACACTTCAATAAATTTGTCTTACCGGTTCGATTCAATCAACCATGCCTTGATTTAGTAGCTAAGTCTGTAATTCTCATATAAGGCCAAAATACACTTTAAGAAAAACAGGATTCTTTTTTTTTTGTGCACCCAGCAACTCCTAGCCTATTCCTGTCACATTTATGGTGTACATCAACAAGAGCATTTTTGGGGATATTGTCCATACCCATTCATGGGTTTTTAGATGTTTTCAGGTGCTGGTTCATGGTGTGTTTCATATTCTGTCAAGATTTGAGTTTTTGTTCCATGTTTTGTGATATAACATGAGCATGCATTTAGCCCCTTTCTCTACAATATGTATCAGGCAAACATGCTTGACTACCCTTAATTTTTTAACTCTCACGAGACATCCATTTAGCTCTTTCAAGCTCCTTTCTCTTGAAGTTGGCAAGCACCTCCACATGGGATTCTAAGATTTCTTATTACCTGAGGTTCCAATAGACATGTGAAATGATGTGATGTTACTGGGTATCTGAAAATCACTCCAACATGAGGTACATCCACAAACTACTACAGTAATAGCTAAGCTATCAACCATGTTATAGGCTAAACTCACCTAGAAGGCAAGAGAAGGATTCAAGGGGAATCTGGGTTGTTTGATGTGTTGGAGGCACTTCACTGAGCACTGCCTTCTGCTATTTATAGTTTTTATTGGTAACTAACGTTGATAATCATATCTAAAAGTTTTAACTAATCCAACCACTTATCATGGACTTTTTTTCTTGCCTGGTTTGTCACCTAATTCCATCAATCAAGTTCAAACATCCATAGAGTTATCCAGAACGACCATGCTGAGAGCAGTTCAAGACCATATACTATGGACGGAGCATAACTCAGTTGTATCAACTGATTCATTATTGTCATTGGTAAGTTGCGGATCTCTTTGTAGCATCGTGGTTGGTTAAGCATGTGACTAGACCCTTGATCAGAGGTTGAAGGTCTGCATTGAGGGGAATTAAGGAATTACATTAATGCATCAGCAATACCTAACCAAGTTATGATCATAACAAATGGGCAGATAGGTTCATGGCTGAGCTATATATATATATATATATATATATATATATATAGTAGAAAGGAAGAAGGAAGAATTGGAGGAAAGAATTCCTCGTGATTGTTCATTGAACCATTATGAATATATATATACAAAAGTCAATCCAACGTTCCTAATTGATGACAATTCTATAAGACAAGTTTCCTAATAGGTTACAACTCTATATGTAAAGTAGATATATGCTATAAAACTCCCCCTTAAGTTGGAGCATATATATTAATTATGCCCAACTTGTTACATAGATAGCAAACCCGGTCCCCACTTAAGGCCTTTGCAAAGATATCACACAATTGTTCTCCAGTCTTTACATATCCTATAAAAATCAAGTCGAGTTGTATTTTCTCACGAATGAAATGACAATCTATCTCAATATGTTTCGTTCGTTCATGGAATACTGAATTAGAAGCAATATAAAGGGCGACACAGTTTGTCACACCGGAGTTTGGATGGGACGATGTCTTAATGCGGACCCCATCAAGGTTGATGAAGCCACATGATCTCACATACAGATTGTTTCATCGCTCTATATTTAGACCACTTGTAGATTCGAGAGACAACTTGTTTGCTACTTTCTTCGTGAGGTAGATTTACGCGACAAACCTGATTACCGTGAACTCATGTCGCCAGCCAAATCACTGCCAATCCCAGTCGAAAAGCCTTGATTCTAATATGCCCCATGACTATTGTATAAAATACACATCTGAGGCTCCTTTCAAGTAACATAAGTGTTTTTATAGGCATGATGATGAATTTGTTGGAGAAGATAATATGCGGGCTTCTGAAACCTCACAAAGTATGCAATATCGGGCGTGTTCTTTGTAGGAGTAGTTCGACTTCCTAACCGGTATTACATGTCTCTCAGGTCTTGAATAGTTCGCGCCTGCAGTAGATTTAGGCTTTGTACCATAGGGGAATGACATGGCTTTACTGCCAATTTTCATATTTCAGACAATAGATCCAGTACATATTTCCTTTGAGATAAAAAGATTCCACGTTTGCTCCTCATAACTTCAACACCTAAAAAGTATTTTAGCATCCTTAAGTCCTTTATATGGAATTGGCCATGAAGAAAGGACTTTAGTGAAGATATACCTGTCATATCATTTCCAGTAATGACAATATCATCAACATACACAACTAACAAGATGATACTTGCGAGAATTTACATTACAAGACATAGTATTGGTTATGCAAATAAATTTCTCAATCACTTCACTGAATTTACCAAATCATGTGCGTGGACTCTGTTTTAAGCCATATAATGATTTGCGAAGACGACAAACTCTTCCAATCTCCCCTTGAGCAACAAAATCGAGAGGTTCTTTCATGCAAACCATACATAGGGATCCACAGTGAAGAAAGCGTTGTCTCGAGTTGAGGTGGAGGTCCGTAGTAGGTTGTTGCAGATATAAGCGGCCCGAAAAGAGTCAACTTGACAACACAGGAGAAGGTATCGAGTGAATCCACCCCATAAGTCTAGGCGTACCGCTACTTGACGCGAGAACTGTGGCAATTGATGTCGAGTTAAACTTCACTTTGTAAACACCCAATGTGACTAATGGCTTCTTCCCCGTAGTAAGCGAGCCGTCGAAGTACCGTTTGTCAGTCAAAGCATCCATCTTCTCTATCACTTAGCACTACACGACCGGGTGGCGAAGCAAAACCTTGTTAAGCGATGAAATAGAAAGTCGATGATGCAATAAAAGAACAAGAACGGGATTACAAGTGGTCATAAGAAAAATGAGGAAATTGGATGAGCACACTAACATTTACCTTTACGGAGAGCAATAGTAAGATCGTAATTTAAAACTGGATCTGATGTCAAAGCAGCTGGTGGAGGGCCTAAGACTGGGGGATGTTGGCGTCAAGTGTAGACCTAAGTGATAAGAGGTTTTGTTAAAGGAGGCACAGAAGTAGGAGCAAGCGAAGCAAGAGTATAAACGAGCAAATCGTCATCCTCCCCCTGACTAGTATGGATAAACGTGCAAAGAAAAGTGGCGTTCAAACGGCTAGTACCCTCACGAGACTAGAATGATACTTTCATACCCTGAACAGAGAGTAACGAGGAAGATACACTTTAATGACTTAGGGTCGAGTTTAGACACATGCGGACGGACATCGAACAAAACAGAGTACATCCAATATATGAGGCTCGATAGGAAAGCGAGTTTATTTGGATAAAGTGTGATATAAGTGTCCCGATTCCGAGGCGAGAAGGCATCGATTAGTAAAACAAGCGGTGGAAACGACGCTCGGCCGAGAATGCTTGAGTGCATTTGAAATAAAGAGCTCTGGCAATTTGAAAGTGTCTATTCTTCCTCTCGAGGCGCTCCATTAGAAGGAATACTCGACCTGAAGGTTTGATGAAAGGATATATTTGAAGCATGAATGGCCGAAAGCATTCCAAATCATATTCTTTAAGCGTGCTCGAAACTAGGACTTTGAGCGTAAACATTAAATTGAGTGTGTATCTTAGCATGAAAGGCATGGAAATGAGAAAATAATTCAAAACGGTTTTTCAAGAGATATAACCAAGTGGTTCATGAATAATCATCAACAAAAGTGACAAAGTATCGAAACCCAGTTGGGGACACAGCTGGACATGGACCCCACACATATGAATGAACTAATTCAAATGGAGCACTAACTCGTTTATTGACTCTAGGACTAGAATGAAGCGATGATGCTTCGCCGTCGTGAGACTCTAATCAATGATGATAGACTTGAAAACTATAGGCCTTGACTTTTCAACAAGGGAAGAAAGGGATGGCCAATCGACAATGCATCTCGAAGCGGTGTAAGTAACTCGGGAAAAACTACGAGGTCGGTACTACATGATCGAAGTAATGCCAAGACCCCCAGTTTCCGTCTGTACCCGATAATCTACTTCATCATAAGATCCTGAAAAAGACAAAAATTAAGGAAGAATGAGATATAACATTTAAGAGCTCGGGTGATTAATTTTGCTCCGCAGACGTAATTAAAAGAAATTAGAGTAAACTTCGAGACGGATGACAAAGGGAGAGATGGAATTAAAGTGTGCTTGACCAAAAAACACATAGTTGTGACCCATACGCGGTAATGATAGAAGTCGAAGGATGTGGCGGAAAGGTAGAGAATAAATTAGAATTGCACTGTCCAAATTGATTTGTAGCTCGGAATCAATGACCCCATTTAGAAGAACAAGAGAATAACATTTATTAGTTGCATTCGGCGGTAGCGATATTAGAGTTGATGGGACTTGATTATTCTGATACAAGTGGAACCTAGCTAATTCTTCCACATTGTGGCGAGCCCATTGTCAGATGCCTCATTAGTGGAAGCTACATGAGTAGATGGAAATCTCTGATTCCAACAAGGCCGCTTCTTACAGTCTCGTATCACATGTCTAGGCTTTATGGCAGTAATAACAAACAACTCCTCCAGAACTTGTCCCTCTAGAGTTACCACTTGGACCACTATTTTTATATCGTTGCTTTTTTTACTCACCAAATGATTCTGGAGCTAACGGTATTACTCATGCGGGCGGAAGGAGGGAGTAGATGATGGGGTTATCCTGAGTAATCTGCGGAATGTTCTTGGAAGAGATGAGATCTCGAGGCTAGACGAATCATTGCACTTAACATGAATCGTACTCAGGAGGAGTGCGGTGAAAACCCACATCACGCCATCTTTTCCCTTTGATCTTGCTAAACCTTAACATATGGACTAAATGATAGTAGGCCATTTAGTTCCTCATATGTCTTTTTATAGTCCATGAAGAGTCCCGTGAGGGACCGATCTTGTTTCTCATTGCGATAAAAGACTATACCTACATCAAACATGCGAAAAATATTCCCTTTTCCGGAATACACAAATTCCAAATAATCCATTAGTTCATTAACATACTCAAAGTGATTGATGAGGGTGAGCACTTTACCGTCAATGGAATTACGAATCTATAGGAAGAGACGGGCATCATCCTCCAGCCATCGTTCTTTCGAATCATCCGTAGAAGTGTCCTTATCAAGATGGTTGGTCATAGGAATACTCCTCAAGTAGAGGCGGATTGTTTTACTCAAATCCAAGTAATTGGTACCAATTAGTTTGTCCTCCGTGATTTTGGACATCATCGGAACCACTTCAGGCGCTGAACCAGGTTTTTGATCTTCTGATGTACTCGTTAGGAAGCTAAAGAGAGAAATCAGGGACAAAGTAAACCTCCTGAAAAACCTAGTGCCTTGACACTAATCATGAGAAAGTCGAAGCGAGGGGTCATTTTTCGCGGCGGTATGAGAGTACTTCGTCTCACTCGAAGCGGCGAATCTTCCTCCGTTTGCTATGTTGCCCCGGACCATTAATGTCTGCAGCACCTTACCGCGTTCATCTGCACCATGGATCCTTGATACTGGAGCCTCTGATCATATCTTTGGTAATAAAGACCTTTTTTCTTTTACCTTTTCATCTCCTTTACCCACTATTACCTTAGCTAATGATTCTCAAGCCATAGCTAAAGACATTAGCTCGGCTTGTCCCCTCCCTTCCTTACCCCTTACCTTTGTACTTTATGTTCTTGATTTTCCTTTTAATCTTATTTCCATTAGTAAGGTGACTCGTGACCTTCATTGTGTACTTACTTTTTCTACAAACTCTACAACGCTGTAAGTTAGTCTGAGAAAGCGATTAACGCGGACATGAGTCACAAGGCCTCTTTCACCTCAGCTCGCCTCTTTGTTCCACTGCTTGCACTTCCACAGCAGCTCCTCTCCTCCTCCACAGTCGTCTCGATCATCCCAGCCTCTCCCGAGTTTCGAGGCTGGTTCGCCGTTTTTACAGTTTTATCTTGACTTGGGTGTGTCATGTTGGCAGAAACATACTGCGTGTCTTGTTCCCAAAGTGTTTAGTTCTTCGGACAAAGTCTCCTTTTGAGCTTGTCCTGGCGATATATATATACATATATATATATGCGACCCTTTGGACAATGCGGCAGCTGAAGGTGCACTCTTCTACGATGCACAAGATAACACACATTAGGGAGTTGTGGCACTTCTTGGTAACTTGTCCAAAGTTAGGACCTTCCCCAAGTTGTTTCCCAAGCAATGAAGGCCAACTTAGAAGATGCCCTTGACCGTTTTGGGAAAAATCCAATAAACCCCTAACAAGGAAAAGATGATTTCCCACAAAGAGCTAACCATTGGACAATGCGACAAATATAGTGGGTGACTCTTACCTTGATACCACGGAGATAACACCCTATTGAAGCGGTGCCACCCACATTCTTCTCTTGTCAAAGTTAGGACCTTCCCAGTGACTGACAATGAAGGCCAACTTAGAAGATGTCCTTAGCAGGGAAAACATAAATTGTCCCCACATTCAACACCCTGTAAGTTTCACAAACAAGAAAACTAACTCCCCTCACCCCATTCCAAGAGATTCTGTCTAGCTCTGAGGTTACCCTTTCTATCTGTAGGGTGCTCAAAAGAATCATAACCAAATCCAGTACTTAATCATTAAAGGCTCTCAAAAATTAAACCTCTAACTCCCATTGCCAACTGTTTGATCCCACACCATGTATTTCTTAGTATAGAAATGATTGTGCATGCATCAAGATTTGGTCTGCTATCAAAAATAAATAATTCAAAATTAATACTTTATAGTTCATTCATAAGTGATGTGAATATAGTCACGTCTAATTTTATCTATTTTTTTTCTCTTTAGGAACTTTTGTTTCTTTTCAGAATTTATTAAACTTCTTAACTAGTCGGTTGCAAATATAACCAAGAACTTATCGAACTCCTTTAACTATCACCAAATACCTACCTATTTGAGAGGTTGCAATCGATCTATCTTGAAACCTCCCAAGTCAAAGGCCAATACCATGAGTTTGATATATAGAAGCCATGAACTTCCTTAAGTAGCAACTCCCAGACTATAGACTTGTTGCTAAATGGCAGCTGGACAACCCACCTTAGTAAAGTCCTACGGGTTGGAGTCACAATGGACCATATAGTTATGTGTTTCTTAGTACGAAAAAGATTGTACATTTTGTTAACTGTTAGTATTAACACAAACCACTCTAAAGATGTGCTTTTATGGTCATTTAAATACTGTCATGGTTTACATGTTCCATCTAATTTTATCATCTTTCTTAAAAAAATTTATTTAACTTCTTTAATTAGTATGTTGTCCTTATCACCCCATACCTATTTGAGACATTGCACCGGATCCATTTGGAAACCTCCCCAAAGTTGCCATTCCATATTGTTAGCCACCACTCTTTACCCACTTGACAAATATAAATTGAAAGAGCTATCGGACATTGCCCATAAACTGGTATGATATCTTCAATTTGATACCAAGGGCGATGTAACAGAACTGAAAATTTATCATGGATAAATGGAAAACAATAAAAATGGGATCACAAGAAGCCATTGACACATCAAAATAAAAGGTTGGAATGCAGCAAAAAAACCAGCCATGTCATAATAACAAGACAACTTAGGTTGAAACCACACATTAATCAGCTCTCACTTGAGAAAGCACGAAAAGGGCACCGAAAGGGATTTTGGCATAATGATCCATGAAAGTCAAATATTAATTGTGGCTGATGAATTTATGGTAAGAGCACAGAAAAAAAGCTTATGCCTTAAAGTTTAGTCCCATTTAATGTGTTTGAAGAAATAACTTCCATGAGAAGTTCAAAACAACTTTAACGTCTATGAAGCAATAGGAAGAAAAGGTTCTACTTTTCTTATTGAGTGAATGAATAATATGTTATGACCAATTCTGAGTCCCACATCGCTAAGTTACGGCTTGGCCTTGTGGGTTTATAACCATAGGCTCCTCGCCGTGACAGCTTCTAAAGGGTGAGTTCTACCAATGATTATATGATGGCATCGAGTGAATTCGTTTCTTAAGAAGGATAGTTTCTTATCCGCAGATGAGAACAACATGAGATGGGACGCGTGAATCTGCGGTTGGAACGCTGCTCATAAAGAAGGATGGGGTCCACGAGGTCACAAGCCATTGTGTACGTCGATTCTAAAAGATATATGGATTGTTATGATCAATCCTGAGTGCCACATCGCTAAGTTACAACTTGGCCTTATGGGTTTATAACCACTTGGGCTCCCTCCCCTTGACAACTAGCTTTTAAAAGTGAGTTCTACCCAAGTGGTTGTAACAATGGATTGTTATGACCCATTCTGAGTCCCACATCGCTAAGTTACAACTTGACCTTGTGGGTGTATAACCACTTGGGCTCCCTCCCCTTAACAGCTAGCTTTTAAGGATGAGTTCTACACAAGTGGTTGTAGCATAATACAATATAGGTCCTACCTATTTATATGCAAAAGGAACACACTAAAAAAAGAACAGTATAAGGAAAGAGTTAAAGGAAGGAATATCCTAAGATACTCAACACTCCCCCTCAAGCTTGAGCATAAAGGTCTTATGCACCAAGCTTGTTACAAATATACTTAATTTTAGGACTTTTGAGAGACTTGGTGAAAATGTTTGCTATTTGGTCACTCGAGTTGACAAAACTAGTAGTCATGCATCCATATGCGATCTTATCTCTAATAAAGTGAAAATTCACTTCAATATGCTTGGTTTTATCATGAAAGACTAGGTTGGAAGCAATGTGTAGGATTGCTTGATAATCACAAACAAGTTTCATTTGTTCATCCTTCCAAGATCTTAGCTCCTGAAGAAGATGTTTGAGTCAAATGAGTTCACAAGTTGCCAAAGTCATAGCTCGGTACTCGGCTTCACATTAGATCTGGCTACTACATCATGTTTCTTACTCTTCCAGGATATTAGATTGCCTCCAATAAATACACAATATCCTAAAATTGAGCGTCTGTCTACGGGTGAGCTGTCCAGTCTACATCACAATATCCAACTATATGGGTATGACCTTTGTTTTCATATAACACCCCTTGGCCTGGTGTTCATTTAATATAATGGAGGGATCTGAATCAACCTTACGATAAGCATCACGGTATTTGTGGGCCCGGTAACACCGCCTTCAGCATGAAGAAAATGTTTCGGTTAGATGATGGTGAGAGTATTGCGATTCTTCCCTGAAGTTGTCGATATCTCCACGGATCTGATAGAGACTCCCGTGTCTGATCTGAAGCTTGATGACCGGATCCTGGGGGATGTCTACAGGTTTACAATCTAGCATACCCATTTCCTCCAATATATTCAAGACATACTTTCTCCGAGACATAACCACACCGGAATTAGACTAAGCTAACTCAATCCCCATAAAGTACTTGAGTTTCTCTTTTGTCTAAAAGTGGCTAAAGAGGTGTTGTTTTAGCTTTCGAATACCATCTTAATCATTGCATGTAATAACAATGTCGTCTACATAAACAATTAGATAGATGCACTGTCATGAGGTTGTATAATTATAGAAAACAAAGTGGTCTGATGTACTCCGAGTCATGCCAAACTCCTGAACTACAAAGCTAAATCAATCAAATCAAGCTCATGGTGACTGCTTCAAGCCATATAAGGAAAGGTGTAGCCTGCATGCCAAACCTTGCCGGAGTTTCTTCCTCCGGTGGATAGAACGTAGGCCAACGAACCTACTGGTGGGATTCTTGCCGATAAGGGTTGTCAGAGCTTCATGAAAAAATTAACAAACAAGGAGGTGGTCACGATGCGCGAGGATTTTTTGGAGCTTGGTGTTAAAGTTAAGGGTGGCAGATGATAGCTTTAATATTAGATGGAGTATTGAAATTGAAAGCGCCAGCAAAAACCCTAGCGAGCCTTCCATGGCTCGATACCATGGCAAGCAAATATGAAGAAAGGTTACTTTTCTTATTGAGTGAATAAATAATACAATACATATCTACCTATTTATATACTATTAAGGATTAGTTTGCTAATCCATTTAGGAATTTTTCCTTCTTTCCTTTTCTATTTAGTCTCCTAATTAGACTCTAATTTAGTTTCCTTTCTTCGCTCTAACACTTAGAGTATAAATATGCATGTTCCCTCACTTTGTTAATTAATGAAAATCAAAGAGTTATTTTTTCTTTTCACATGTTATCAGAGCCACTTTCCCAGCAATAGCCCTCTTTTTTACTAGCCCTCTTACGGACATCCTAAATTTCGGCATCTACTCTTTTCGTGGACTTTCTCGGCTTTTCCACGGACTTCTCGATCAATGACTCGTCGTGCGAGGGCAATTAAACCAATACCTCGGTCCACGTATTTCGCCTTGCGATCAATTTGACAACCCATCCTGGTAATGCGTGTCTCACTCGATCACATCAACCATTCGATTCCCGGCTGACGTAATCTTATGGTCTTGCCTAACCGATCACATCGGCTTCGTAGGTGTAATTAATTTCGACATCTTGTAATTAGGTGTCTCACTCGGTCGAGATCAACTGGCACATTGTAGTCCAATTCCGACAACTTTTCCAATGACCCTAGATCTACCCATCGGATTAAGTACATGTCTAGCAAGCTTGGTACATTAAGATTAAGTACATGTGTAACTCATTTGATCTATATGCTCCAACTTGAGGGGGAGTGTTAAGGTTTAGTTTCCTAATCCATTTCGGAATCTTTTCCTTCTTTTCTTTTCTCTTTAATCTCCTAATTAGACTCAAATGTTGTTTCCTTTCTTTGCTCTAACACTTAGAGTATAACTATGTATGTTCCCTCACTTTATTAATTAATGAAAATCAAAGATTTATTTTTCTCTTCACATATACAAAAGGAAGACACTAAAAGGAAACAGTATAAAATACAAAAGGGAAGAGAATAAAATACAATAAAGGAAAGAGTCAAAGGAAGGAATATCCATACGATATTCTATGGAATATCTTATGATACTCAGCAATGTCCTTCAAATGCAAACATTATTCCCTTTGCTTGATAAAGAGAATTTCCAAAGGGCTTTGCTTTCAACTACGAAGAAAAGAGACTCCTCTCACTTGCTAATGATATCCAGTTATCCATTTTCTCTAATGCAAAAATTATTCCCTTCACTCCATAATTTTTTAAAGGGCTTTGTTTTCAACTATCAAGAAGAAAACAGACTCTTCCCACTTGCTAGTGATATATAGTCAACCATTTTCTCTATCCAGTGAATCATACACCATAATTTAGGAACCTCAAAAGGTTAAAACAAAATAAGCCTTATAAAAGGTTTCTGCAACATAATGGAAAAGAGACTATAGATTATAGATCAAAAGAAAAGTAAAGTCCAAGGGACTTTTCACAACTCTATCCTTGAAAACAAATATTATCCCTGCTAGGAGAATTCCCTTGCTCCATGAAAGTCACAAATCACAATAGTTCTTTCTAAAGGTAAAGAGATTTCGACTCGCCTTAGTCAGAATAAGTCACCCCTAGAATAAAAAAGCTAAGCTTACAAATAATTTTGAATTCATGAATTTGTGAAACGGATCGAGAATAAATAAAGAAAATTCAGTAGTTTTAGTATATTCACTCATTTTCCATGCCAAGACAAAGGATAAATAAATGGATGTTAGATGATTCTGTCAAGATACTGGATATATACATTGAATGAAGAGGCAATCAAAGAGTTCAATGTTTTCATCTTTGCTTACTTCTGATACTTGAAAACCAAAATAAAGGAACCCATAAAGAGACGGAAAGGGGCACTGGATGAAAGGCACGAATGATTTCATAGAGACCCATTTAGTATTATAATGACCAAAGAGTTTTGATATGATACACATTAAAATATAAAATGTTAAATAGAGCCAATTAAAGAAATCAAACAACATATGAACTCATAAAACAAAAATGCAAACGTTAATCCAAGTTTGGCTGCCTCCATAAAATTCCAATACAGTAGAACACGTGGATCTTTAATAGCAACACTTGATGTCTAATTGTTCAAAGTTAAGTGGTAATCAACCACTTACCAAAACTAAATATGAAATTAAAATTCTGTTGCCATCTAAATGAGTTGTTCAGGATCAGCATCAATTATAATACCCAGAAAATAAAACACACACCCACACACAAAGACCGATATTTCGTCCAGACCAATATCTTCTCTCAACCGAAGCCAAGACACGTTATAAAAAGCATTACGACTTTTCAATTGTATGGAAAAAAAACTAAGAAAAATACTACCCAATATATTTCAATACGAGCTTAAATCCTTTTCATATCTCAGCAACCTAGCAAGACTGAATAGAACAAAATTGACTCAGAAAAGCTTACATATGTATTGAGCTGCCGGATGAAGCTGGAGAAGTTATTGTGCTTGAAATAGGCGGGGAGAAGAAGGCGAGCGAATTCGGGCGGATTCCAGACAACGAAACTGTTCTTGGAGGAGCTCCAGGACACGATTTTATCAGTCGATGAGTCATCCACCATTTCGTAGGTCTTGAGAAGGAAAGGCGCGGGACCGGCGGCTCCTCCTCCTCCTCCGCCGCCGCCGCTGCCGCCCCCCGCCGGAGCTACTTCCATTAAGCTGTCTTTTCTGGGTGGAGGAGGGTCTGGTTGATGGAAATGAATTGGGCGTATGAAACCCTAACAGATGTAGAAAAGTTTGGTGGGTTTGAGCTGAATATTGGCGATTTAGCACCAACCATTACAATGAAAACGAGTTGTTTCTAACTCAAGTCTCTTCAGCTGCAATTCTTTTTGTCTTTTATTACTCTCTAATCTCTACACAAGCCGCCTCCGCAACTGCTCAAGCAAATTTTAGCTAAAAGTAAGTTGAAGAAAGAAATATTTGGTTAAAATAAATCAAATACTCTAAAATTTGTAAATCTAACCCTTTTTTTTTTAAAATTATTCTATTTTTAATAAAAACATATTTATTTATTTCATATATTTATATTTTTTACGAAGTAAATTAGAAATATATTTTATCAAAATAAAGTCAGGATCAAAATTTTAAAATTAGGTTTCAAAACATCTTTTAAGAAATCACCCAAAATTAAAAGTTATGGCACTCAAGAAGGGGTAAGAAACAAGTTCCAACATTGAGCTTCATGCTTTTCAAAGTTTTGAAAATTTAAAAAAATATTAATATTTAAAATATCTGAAATAATTTTGACTATTTAAAAAACTTAATAAAAATTATTATTTTGAATTACTTTCTTTTTATTGTTTTGTTTACATATATTTACTTTGCAATACAATGTTATTTTTTAAAATATTTATTTGTTTTATCTCTATTTGTAAGTCTTGGACTGTTGCGGGTTCTTGATTTTTAAAATATTGCATAACATCTTTTAATCTATAAGTATTTGCTAAAGGTAAATTGAATTTTGGTTTAGTGTTTTGTTGTTCTAATATTTTTCTTATGTATTTGGTTTTAGCTTCTTTATCCTCAATTTGATCTATCATTTCTATAAATAATTTTTGGTCTGCAGTCAAAACATTTATTTGACATAAACAATTTTCTATTTTATCTATTTTATTTTGGTTTTTTTATGATGTTATGCTTTTACTATCAATTTCAGAAGAAGAAGTATCATTTTCAGAATAATATTCTTTTTCATCATCCGATAAAACATTTAACTTTTGTTTCCTATAATTTGGGGCTATATGACATTTTTGTCCACACTTAAAACATCTTACTTCTCTTTTATGTTTTTTAGTAGGAACTTATGGTTTGTTGTCCTTAGTTTTATGAGATTTATATTTCTTAAATTTTTTATAAGATCGTTCCTTATAATGTTTTTGTTTTTTATGTTTTTGTGAAGGTGAATGCTGGCGTTTTGATACCATGTGAAGCAGAAAAGATCTAAATCCTTCTTTGAGACTTTTAAATCTCTTTTTATTTGATATTGAAGTACCAAGTGGTGCAACTTTTCATCTTCCTTTTAACTTCTCTGAGATCTCCATAAGTGAGATATTTACGTCGAGAAATTGAGTACATTGTGTTTTTCTCTAAGGGTTTCTTGTACCTTTTCAGTTAAAGCCCTTGGAAGTCCATAAAGGAATCCTTCTTTCCAATATGGGGCTCTTGCATCGTAATACAGTCATTCTTTTGATAGAACACGTAAATGATCATTCCCCAAAATCGTGAGAGTATTACGTCTTAGAATACGAAGAGGTACATGTTTATTTATTTGAAAACTGCGGATCTCAATAAAATGTTTGGTTATAGCATACCTTAGAGTCGTGGAGGCGCATTTTGTTCTCCTTCATCATTCACACTAGTTTGGATATAAAATCTCTCTTTATCATTGAGACAGTTATCCCACCAATATCTTAGTGTTCCAGAAAATCCTGCTATAATTAATTATACAGCATTGTGATCATCTCCATCTGTCAAATAGGCAATAGATGCCATTGACATTTAACGGAGAACATTGAAAATCTCATGTTCAGAGAGTCCATCAATATTCCAATCATAGATGAAGTCATTACTATACATATTTCTTTGGGATTTTCTTTCTTCAAATTGCAAATATGGAGGAGTAGGTTTTGGATAAAAGTTTTTTGTCTTTTGATGTCATGTTTTTATCTTATTTATTTGATCATTTTCTTGTTCTGAATTATTTGTTTGTGATTCTTCTACAGAAGATTCTATTTCAGAACCACTCAAGAAATTTATTTGACATTTTGAAGTTGAAGGGTCTTTTGTTGTTGAAGAGTCATGTATATTCATGACTTCTAATTTTTGGGTTAGAATTTTTATTAAATCATTATTTCTATTTCCTAATTTTAAGGGTTTGTTATAATCTGGGTTTCTAAACGAAGGATTTTCTTTTTCTATTTCTTTTGATTTAGGAATATTCTTCTCAATCCTATCTAATTGAGAGGAAATTGTTCATAAAATCTGATTTGTAAAATTATTTTGTTGTTATAGTCCTTTAATGTCTTTTAATCTTGTAGTTCTTGTTTCATCTTCTTTAGGGTTTAGTGTTTTGAAGGGTGAAGCTATAACTTCAAGCCTTTGAGCTATTATTTTTATTTCTTCTAAAGGAGGATGTGTAGAAACTACTTTTTTTTTAGAAGTAGTATTCCAATCCTTTTGGAACATGTTTATTTCTACAAAAGGATAATCTATTTTATTGTTTGTAGCATAGATATCAAAGTAGGTAAACATTGGAATATTTATTTCCATTGTTTTCATTATTTGATACCATTGTTTTTTAAAGTTTTCTCTATGTTCAGTTGTTAATTTTGAGAAAAACCACTTGCTTTTCTCAATGTGTTTTGGGGACTTTGCTTCATTTCTTAGATATTCTTTATTTATCTCAAACTCATTCTCAGTTGTCATCATCATGAGCTGAGCAGGCTCATCATTTGAGAATAGGTTGGAGACCTATATGGAGAATTTTGCATATTTTGTTCAGTTCTTGAATATTTCAACTCTAGAATTGTAGATGAATAGTCTACTTCTTCCAAATTTAAGTTTGAATGAACATTTGATCTTTTGGAAGGAGTTTGAATTTCTAAAAAGGAATTCGAAGAGCTTGCGGAATATGATCTTCTAGAATGTTCCTTTCTAGGTTCAAAATTAATTTGCACATTTCCTTGTTCATCCTCTGTTATGGACATTAATTTTGGTTGTTCTATTGGTTTAGGGGCTAAAAGTTGTTTGAAGTTCTATTCCTTAGACCGTGTTAAACATTCCCAAGGAATAGGTTTCGGTATTATTATTGTAGAGTTCTTTTCATTTGCTTTCCAAATTAACATTTGATCCTTTGGGGATGATAAAAGACAATTTGGGTTGATTACAAAAGTCATCACCTTATAGTATACTCTATATACTATGAGGATATTCCTGGATCTAGGGTCCATATCATAGTTTTGGGTTTGAATATTTAGAGTTAAGGCCTTATGAATCTTTCTGAGTCGATTCTCTGATCCCCAACTCTGAGTTTTAGACAAACAAGTAAAATCTGCTTGGTCCAAAATATGTATTTGCTTGCATTAACCCTAAAGGAATCTTGAAATTAGTTATGTCTTGCATCTCACAATACATATCTGAATGAGTTTGTCTATTTAACACAGTTAAGGGTTTATTCTTCTGAATAAGCAGCTGTCATGAAGAATTTTGAATTTTTCTCTTTGTAGTTGTTATAAATCTCTTTGATCTAGAAGTTCAATAATTTTTGTCTCAGATCCTATTGAATGAGTATTCTTAGAGATTTTAATTCTATAATCTCTTTTGAATTCAAAGTTTTCTACTTTGTATAGTTCTTTGATATTTTTGTTTTGACATTTGGAGTTTTGATGTCTTGTCGTCTTATGAAAACAAATGGTTTGTTTTCATATTTTGAAATATTCGCCGAATTTATTAAGTTTGTTCGCCCGATCACACAAGATGAATTAGTGCTGAACCAATTCTTACAAGTTTTTGATAAAATTTGTCATTTCTACCCTTACTCTACGATGATTGGATTCTAATAACACTTAATGGGACCACCAGAACGCTCTGTCTGAGGAATTGGTGACCAACGGGCCGGTAGCCAGCGCTAAGCATAGAATCGCGTCGAAATAATAGAGTTTCATAGCATATTTCATCAATTCTTTGAAAAACATGACTCTGATACCAATTCTATGAAAATATTTGGTTAAAATAAATCAAATACTCGAAATTTGTAAATCTAACCCCTTCATTTTTTTTTCTTAAAAATTATTCTATTTTTAATAAAAATATATTTATTTATTTCATATATTTATATTTTTTTTACGAGTAAATAAGAAATATATTTTTATCAAAATAAAGTCAAAAATTAATTAAGGATCAAAATTTTAAAATTAGGTTTTCAAAACATTTTTTAAGAAAATCACCCAAATTAAAAAGTTATGGCACTCAAAATTAAGAAACAAGTTCAACATTGACTTCATGCTTTTCAAAGTTTTGAAAATTTAAAAAAAAAATGAAATAATTTTGATAAAAATTATTATTTTGCATTACTTTCTTTTTATTGTTTTGTTTACATATATTTACTTTGCAATACAATGTTGTAGTCTTTTGTTCTCACGAATACTCACTGTCTTTTCTACATATATGAATTAGGAAATAAATAAACAAACAAACAAAACTTACATGAGATTTTATAACAATTTTTGTAAATATTAAGATTTTGTATAAAAAATGTGTGGACCCATATTTTGGATATGATTTGTTTTCCACTTGAAATGTAGCACTTGTTTTTGTATTTTGAAAATCCCATTTTTTAAATAGTTTGAAGTCTTTACTTAATTTTATTTTTGTAAAAAAACAAAATAAGAAAAAAAAAACTTTAAATGTGACTCATAATATAGAAATATAGGTCTAAGAAAAATTGAGTTTAGATCCAAGGATTAAGTTATCTATTGAGAAGATACGATCAAATACTCACCTCTCTAAGCTTCTAAGTTCGAATCTCTACTAATCAAGATAAGGTAAATATGATAATTAACTAATTAATCTATTAATATCAAGAGCAATCAATAATAATAAACACATTAATCATAAGTGCTGTTTGAAGTTTTTTTTTTTTTTTAAATGAGTTGAAAAAGAAATTTTGGGGAGTTGAAATTGAAAACTGTGTTTGGGATTTTGTATAAATGAATTTGAAATAAGAAACTTTAAAGGGAAAATGAATTTGACTTTTAAATTTCAGAAAAAAGTATTTATTTTATGAATAAAAATATTTATTGGAAACCTTGCAAATTTGAATTTGGCTTTGACTTTAACTTTCGATAAAAATAAAAAAACAAAATTGAATTCGAGCACTTTGAAAATTTATATGGACCAGAAATCTACTAATTATAGCAAGATTTGAAGATAAAATAAATAAATAAAGTAAAAAAAAAAAATACAAGGGAGTAAGTACCAAAGATGGTTAAATTGATTTCTTTAAAAAGCTTGAGATTGATGATTCGAACCTTACTTTATATCAAACAAATATTGTTAGATATTGTAGGTAGATATTTTATTTGTAGTCAAATCAGAAAGCAAGAAAATACTTAAGAATAAAAATAATGATGAGATAAGAAAATAAATAAACCAAAATTTTAAAAAACAATTACAAATTAGAAAGAAGAAAAAAATAATTAAGAAAATCAATTATTACATATTAAGAAAAAAATAATTACTCAGAATTAGGAGTAGAATTTTTATAGCAGGAAAAATCAATCCAATGACATATTAGGAAGAAAATAAATACTCAAAATTTGGAATTTAGGACTAGAATTTGCATAGCAAAATAGAAAATAAACAATCCATATTTACGGCATACTAATAATAGTTTTTTTTATATGTTGAGATAATGATCATAGGAAATTGAAATTTTAATTCTTAAATAAACTAATTAACAATTTTTCTAAAAATAAGCCTTAATTAAAAAAAAAAAAAAACCATAGTTGCATCTTCTCTCATTTTCTCTTATAGTTTGTTTTCCTCTAACAAGAAGGGATCATTTTTTTTACTAATCTTGACCTTAAATCATTACTCTAAATATTTTTCTTATTTAATAAAATAGTTCTTTTATGAAAATTTAGGTTTTATTTTATTTTTTTGTTGTCAGTTTTAAAGTTTGTCGATCGAGCACAGCGCATAATGAAGTAGGTTTTATGCGGATTGTATTATGTTAGAGCATCTCATTTCATTCTGTTCTTCTCTTTTAATGGCTTTAGGTAGCCGAAATAACGTAAATTCTCTCGAGCAACTCTTTCTGTTCAGAACTCTGTTGTTCTGGATTCGAATATTTCGCCCAAATGTGAAATGATTTGAAACTTTTCTAAGTCTCTCTCTGCATTTTTTTTATGCATGCTCTTTATATATGTTTGGATTTTTTAAATTATTGGAAGTTAGGTGTAAAATGAGAGTGTGATTTGGAGTGTATTTTAAAAAGTTGTTATTAAATAGTGAATTTAATATTTAAATATATTTTGAGTAGCTATTTTATTAAGTTGTGGTTGGAGATGCTCTTATATTATCGAATTAAGAAATCCAACATTGACCGATTCTGATATCATCAAGACTGAGAAAGTTGGTAGGAGCTTCCCCACAAATGGAAAACTCAAATAATTAACGCTCTCTTCTTCAATCTTCATAATTCATTTACGGGTAGGTGAAGAATAGGGCAGAAGAAACAAACAACGAAAATACAGAAACACATAAATAAATATATTCACGCACACAAAGTTTGAAGCCAACTGATCATTGACTGGCAATGGATGAGAGAGTTGGTGAGACAGAGAATATAAATATACCCAACACTCCGACACATAGCTTTCTCAACCCACCTCCAAGCACTTGATTTCTCTTCCCTTCCTCAACTTTAATCTTCAGCTTCCGGAGATGGCATCAATGGCTTCAATTGAGGAAATTAGAAACGCTCAACGTGCCAAGGGCCCGGCCGGCCACCAGTCTAGCCATTGGCACAGCTACTCCAGAAAACTGTATCCGCCAATCTGATTTTGCTGATTACTATTTCTGGGTCACTAAGAGCGAGCCTGGAAGCTGGGTGAAGAAGAAATTCAACCGCATATGTAAGTACATATATTCTTCCATGCCTATCAAGTCCATCATCTTGAACAATATATCATATGACGTTGATTGCTTAATCTGATTTGTTCATATTATTTTATTTATAGGTGAAAAATCGATGAACAAGAAACGTTACTTTCATTTGATTGAAAAATATCTTTGAAGAAGCGCCAAATCTCGATTACCCTAAATGACCTTCTATTAGTATCTTCAGAGGTATCCTTCTTGAATCACCCAAGCTAGGTAAGGAAGTTGCGTGAAAACTCTTAAAGAGTGAAATTCGACTAAAGTCAAAATCACCCACCTTGTATTTTGTACAACCTCAGGTGTAGAAATGCCGTGCAGATTATAAACTAGTTAATCTCTTGGTCTTGATCCTTGGTCGGAAAGAGTTATGTTGGCCATCATCGAGGATCTTATGTAGGTGGAGCGTCGCCCGAATTCGCGAAAGATGCTGCGAGAAAATATCTGGGAGCCGCGAGGATTAACTGTGGTGTGCTCTGAGATCAACTATCGATTGTTGGCCCATGCGGAAGAAGCATTGGACTCTTTAGTTGGTCAAGCCCTTTTTGGTGATGGATCTTCAATAATGGTCATTGGATCAGATCTAGATATCTCCATTGAGCGATCTTAAGCTCTTACATTTGTTTTACTTGGCGACAATTCTCCTAATTTTGCAAATTTGTGGGTAACTGCGTGAAGTGGGACTCATGCTTTAATTTAGGTATTGTCTTGAACTTTGATTTCTCTAAACATGAAATGTTTGGTTAAGTACTGTTTAGTAGGTAGAAAATTTTTATTTTACGTATTAAACTTTAAAAAACAAGGAAAGCAGCGTTTAGTTATGAGAATAAAGCGAAAACAAATTTTGAAAACAAAGAAAAATGAATTCACTATTTTCAACATTTATATATAAATCGGAAAACGGAGTTACGTCTTTATTTTCCTTGTTCTGAATTAAATTGAAAATACGGGATTTAGTGGATTAGGATAAAATGAAAGCAGGATTCTTGCTTTCTTTTTATTACCTTTAAATGCTTGAAAGCGATTTTTTAAATCGAGGGCTCCACGGCTCACGGAGATTATGAATAGTAACACATTATTTTAAACACATTTCATTGTTTTCATTACAACTTCATTTTCAAGAAAATGGTTTTACAAAGCGGATTTTCTTATTCTTTATTTTCAACCAAATTCGAAATTCACGAAACGTATTTTAATGAAAGCCCAAGACACTATGCATTAAAATTTTTTAAGTAATGCAAATTTTGGATAGAGTTGAAAATTTTCGTGAACTAAACGGGGCCTTAAAGTTTTTGAACCACTTGGAATTAAAGATTGGAACTTATTATTTTGGATTGCTCCCGCACGGGTGATCATAGATTCTTGATGCAGATGAAATGAAACAAAATTTGAAAAACTCGAACTGACCAGGCATGTGGCTTAAGTGAGTAGGGAACGTCTAGTGCAATCGATACACATGCACTGGGCTTGTGTTCCCACATCTCCTCAACACATGTAATCAGACCGAGTTTCTTACTCTATAAAGGGAGAAAGGCCATACGGGTGTGGTTGGATTGGGGCGTCTTGTTGGTTTTGGCGCAGCGACCATGAAACCGTTAAGCCACTACATCAGTATTCTACAATCACAAATTAAGTGAAGTAATGTAAAATGACCCATTTTAATGTTGTAGTTTATCACCTGAGAGCCAATAAAGGTATTTGCTTTGAAATTGATGGCTCTCTTGTAATATTTCATTACTTTGTTAAATTTGGATTGTAATCAAGTCATTTGTTATACTCTTCATGAGCTTAAACTAAAAATATGAGTGTCAACCCTCACTTTTTCATTGTCTGAAAGATTCCTCACACATTCTAATGTTGTGTTGATATAATATTGGATTTATATATTTTAGTGGATTTGACCTCAAAAGAGGGAGGATCATTTTATTATGCATCTTGCTAAAGCGCTAAAATATATCACTATAACATTATTCTAAAACATGAAAATATAAGACTAAAAATGACAATTGAGAAATGATCAGCTACAGCATATACTTTATGTTCCATTATTATTTGGTTTTACATTTCTGAGGTTAAAAAGAATTTAAAGGTTTTTATGGTCATGTTTGATTTGGTTTAAAGTGTAACGTTGAGAAAACAATTACATAAGAAAAAAAAAATTGGTATGAGGTTGATTGGAAAACTATTTAATAATAAATCCATGTTTTATGTTCATTGTTGACAAATTTGGATCCTACAAATTTAACTATTAAACAAATATTTAATATTTCAAAAAAAATATTAAACAAATATTTCAGAACTCATTCTATTATTATTTTATTTTATTTAAAAAACAAATATAATATTAATACAATCCTAAACTTTTTTATTCTTCACGAATTATCCAAAACTATTTAAAAAAATATATAATCAATTTTCATTTGAATATATAAAAATAATAATGATAATAAAGAAATACCCTAGACTCATGAATATTAGAATTACGCATTGAAAAAAAAAGCTTATTCAAATGAAGTTTTTTTTAAGCTAATAATTTTTTTAATATTAGGTAGCCATTGAGAATTGAACCCCTCTCCTCCCTATGTCCAATTATTTTAACATTGACGTATTAATCAATTAAGATAGGCTTGTAGATAGCTTATTCAAATCAAGTTAAGGAAGCAAATTAGGCAAACAACTTATTCAAATCAAAGTAAAGTAGGCAAATTAGAATTAGAAAAGAGCACTTAGAGAAAATGACTAACTAAAAAAATTACTTGAAAATAAATTAAAAATCAGAGAAATATAAGAACATGCACTGGAACCAATAAATAATTAAATATACAAATAAATAAATAAATTACTACCATAAAAAGGAATTTGAGCTTTATGATAGAATGACATTTAAGAAAAAAGAAAAAAAAAGTCAACCTAAAAGATTCAATTTTCAAATATAAGCATATGCACCCAAAGAGAACGCATTACAAAAATATACAAAATGATTTTAAATAGACAAACCTTGATTATAAATATTACAAAAATTATCGGAAGCCAATTTCTTTTTTTGAAGAGAAAAATAGTTTCATTAATTCATGCTATCAATACATCAATATAAATATAAAATCAAAATTACTAAAAACCATATAAATGATGAAAGAACATATAAATTAATACTACAATGAATTGACTCAAAAGTCTATATATTTGAGAGTTGAGCCTAAATATTTAATATTCTTGTGTATTTAGAATACATTATAACCCGGTTATGTAACATAATGCCGACCTTGATTTGATTTGTTTTACGTCGTATATACTTTGCTACGTCTGAATTGTCGAAAATCTGAATAAGCGGTAACATGATAACTAAAATTGAAGCGTCGTCTTGAGATAGCGCAACCACGTATAGCATCAAGGCAACACCAATCACATGTGCGTGAAGACGACGACAATCACACGTGCATCATAAAGACAACTAAATCATGAAAAAAAAATAAATAAAAACCTAAATTTTTATGAAATAACAACTTTATTTAGAAAGAAAGAAAAATGAGAAGAAATGTAAATGAGTGATTTTGCAAAGAATACTAAAAAAATCACCCCTCAAAGAAAAAGTTGAAGCCAATTTCCTTTTATGTTTTAACTTAGCACTTCACATTTTATACAAAATAAGAAGAAAATATATATATATATATATATATATATATATATATATATATATGCCAGCTTATCACAGCAGTTTAGTAAGAAAATCAATTATATAATAACATCAATAATAATATAATAATAATACACGTAAAATAAATAATCAATGATAAGAGGGGTATAGAAATTGGACCATTATCACTACGCGAAACTGGATAGAACAATGGGGTCGCGCCCACATAGTGTCCTTCCATAGCCGGCCCAAGCGAAGCCAGGCTCATTAGGCGACCCCAGAAACATGGTTGGAAAAATAAGGAGGCCCATTTTTCGGCCAGGTCAACATATCTTCAATAGCGAGAGAAGATAGAATATTCCCTAAAAGATATCTACTCGTCTGTCGAGGAGTCACATTATAAAGGGAAGAAAAACGATAGAAGACCATCGAGTTGGACATTCTCCAGATAAAGGATTATTCCAAATAAGCTCCTTTAGCTAATCCATCGCTAAATCTAAGGCTAACTATATGAGGAAACATACTGACAGGAAAGGACTCCTAGTCATCACGTCAGTTGGATGAATATCCACTATAAATATAAGGCCGCTCCACCACTGAAAGGTACGCCAATACTAAGCAATCTAAGCATTCTCTATTTTCTCTCAGAAAGAATCTGACTTAGGCATCGGAGAGGCCCCGGGCGAAGCCCTCGCCGGCCCTTCTTCCTTATGGTTCTTCTTGCGAGGAGCGTCTTTGCATCGAGCGTAGATCCAGCATTCGCGGCTGGCTCTACCCCGTCAGCGACTGACATCCTACGATTCGGCCATCGGTGGTTTGGTCGACCGAGGCCCCCGCACTCTCGGCCCGATTCAGGTTGAAAAAGGCATCATCGGTTAGCGCTGTCTGTGGGAACGACAGTTCCTTCATAGACATAGCGATTCCTCGATTCGCAGTGTTATCAACAAGGAACACGGGGGGCGGGAGTAACACTAGTACAGGGATGCGGGATCCACCGGGCGATATGAAGGCGAGACCACGGGGCGGTGGAAGCGATGAAGCCACATACAAGCGAGAGTGGAAGGCGCTTCGCCTCGTCGGCCCGGTGATGCGGTCGAAGGTTGGGCGACTTACGAGGCGAATCTGACATCAACAAACCCGGGAAAGTAGTAACCTCCACTCCGTGAAGCAACTTGGTACGCCAACATTCCCGAGGCATGGCGAAGTGAATCCCGGTCGAGGCCCGGGGTATGGACCGTTGGCCCAGTGAGGAGGAGAACGAGCGATGCCCGGGAGCGATTCGTGAGCGAGCGCCAAATCACCTCGACTAGAAACGAGAGAGCGGTCATGGGACGAGGTTAAAAAACCTTGACAAGAGCTCATCAGCGTGAAGGAAGTGGTGAAGGGCGAGCCGGATACTATGGATACCTTAGAGTGCGACCAAGCGGAATCTCCCTTCCACGGCCGGTCTTTGCACTCCCACTTCCAACGAAATTCATAATGCCTCGAGTAGAAGCGTCGATGGAATCAAGATCGTCGATCACCTCAATACTTTACAAAAAATGAGGATGGGCGCATGGAGGTATCGAGGATACTGTGCGATGCGAGTTCACCGCTCACAGCTCGAAAGGGCGAACTTTGGCACAGTTCGATAAATTCCCCTTCATCCATCTCGTCATTCGGGAACTAGGCAATTGCGTTTGTCTCCCCTGATTCGCCGAACCGATGCGTCTGAAAGCCCGGCTACCATCTATTGACCATCAAACAAGGATCGCGGGAAAGTTTGAAATCCTTATGTCTGAAAGATTCAATGCAGTCCACGAAGATAGGCGTACTTGACGAAAATTCGACATCCACGGCTTTCATGGCGGGGTTGGGCGTGATCAAAGGACGTGTTCTCTGTCTCAGAGAACCCTCAAGCTAGCATGGCGAGGTCCTCGCCGCCAGAAAAGAATACATAGGCGGAGGCCCTCATATCAAAGGAAGGAGAGCTCCTCCGCAAGAAAGGGACCGACGGATGAGCCGGCGGGGCCCGGGCCCGAGAGGCGAGGCGACGAGAGAGAATCCCTGGGCGGGGCGGAGCGATCCCCTAAAGGCGAGAAGTCGAGGGGCCGCTTGGGCCACCGCAAATAGAAGACAATGACATTACCGTCCCAGCGCTTCACTCCACTAGCGACCTTCCGGTATCACGAGTCCTACGCGAGTGCGGCTTGAGCAATTCTTGAGATGGCCGACAGATGAAATCGGACCGCGACGGGGATAACACGAAGTATTGCGAGTTCCACGAGGACTATGGGCATCGCCACGGGACAAGCTGCCTTACAGCTAAGAGAGAAATAGAATGTGATACAGCGCGGATATCTTGGCGTTTCATATCGGGAACCAAGCTGGAATCAAACCAGTCGGGCCAGGCCGCGCCGACCAGGCTCGTAACTAGCCACCTCGAGCCAGCTATTCGACACCCGGCCAACCTGGGAGAAATCCATGTGATCTCGGGAGGATTTCTTAATGGAGGAGGAAATCTAGTTCGACTCGAAAAGCCACCTACGTAGCATAAGATGGCGGACATGGGAAATGCGATTATCTAAATTGCCGCGAATCGACACTACCATCACGTTCTCTGACTCGGATCACGGAAGGAGTGCAGCACCCCGCGTAGCGACCCATTGTGGATTCGCGCAATTGTGGCAATACAGCAGTTCATGGTTTAATTGATAATGGGGTGGTGACATCATCTTCGCGTCTGATAACCGATAAAATGGAGTATTGGAAGAGAAAAGCTGGGCCCTGGAGTCGGCCTGCATCTGCGAGTTTCGAGAGAAGAATTATTCACCCAGATTGGAACCGATTCAAGCTGAGTGTGACCTTGGGGGCCTTTGCCAGAACGGCTTGGCCGGCAAGGTTCCTTATAGTGGGCCTTACGTCGATACTATAATATCTTTGCTAAACGAGACCCTCCCTCAACGCGGCCAAATCCATCTCTCGGCATACCACATGATAATCAAATTTCCAACGATGAATGGGTGAGGATGGTCAGGAGATCAGCAATTGGCGAGTGCTACCTGACCTCCATGAAACAAAACGGTCGGCAATGCGGTAGAGCGAGCTCGACATGCGTGATGTAAGTACTCCTCGGCCGAACCCTCGAGAGGTGGAGCGGTATCGCTAGATGAGACCGGAACACCAAGCACGCCGGATCTAAATTAGCGAAGGACCTCAAAAACCTCCTCACTCAGTTTCTGAGGCAGAATAGAGATGTTTTCGCATGGAAGCAATCAGACATGGGAGGAATCGACCCTACAATGATCACTCACAGATTGAACACCAACCCCTCCTTCAAACCGATCAAGCAAAAACGCAGAAGTTTCGCACGGAAAGCTGAGAAGCCATAAATGAGGAGGTGTGTTTCCTCCAATGAGAGCGATAAAAGAGAGGTAGAATACCACTGAGTGGCTGGATTAATGTTGTACTCGTCAAAGCCAATGGCAGTGGCGATACGCATCGACTTCCGCGGACGCAACAAAGCATGCGACGCTGCAAGAATCGACCTCATCGTGGACGCCCGCGGCCAGACCCACGAACTTCAGTTTATGGATGCATTTTCGATTACAACCCGGATAAACATGGACCCGATGATCGGGGAAAGACTTAGTTCGTCACCGCGCAAAGACTCTTTATTGCCGTTAATTGCGTTGACCAAAATCGGGGCGACTGCGGGAGATTGACGAACGAATGTTCAGCGTTGATGCAACAATGGAGGTGCATGTGGCGACGTAACCGTAAGGTCACGAATCAGATCGCCCGCCATCAGTAGCACTCTCGAAGGTTGGATCGAAGAATTATAACGCTGTTTGAACTGAGCCAAATCGCGGTGTGTGGTGGAAAATTGGGTTTCTATAGTTAACCGCGGAGGAATTGGGCGAATCCGGTCAAAATAAAAGCATTGATCGACATCTTGTCGCCTTGGGAATAAAGGAAGTCCGGTGGCGGGAAGGATTGCGGCTTTAAAGCCATTTCGTATCGAACAGTGATACCGACCTTTCTTCCAGAGTTCTGAAGAAAGCCTTTCAATGGGACGAAAAATGTGAGGAAGCATTCACGGCATTAAGCATTTTCAGTTCTCTCAGATTCTCTAGTAAGTCTGTTGAAGAGAACTCCTCACTTTGTACTTAGCCAGGTATCGGACTTCTCGACCGGTGCGGTGCTGGTCGAAACAAGGCGAGTCAGCGCAGTTTATTACTACGTTCCCGAGGCTCTGCGGCGGAGGAGAGGTACCCGAGAATGGAAAAATTGATACAGCAGTGGCTGCGGCCAAAACTTCATCCCACTGCTTCGGGCTCACACCGTAGAAGTCTGACGGAGTATCAATGAAGCGGTGTGCCTGAGCCGGAAGTCTCAGGAGTTGATGAAGTGGGCCATAGAGGCTAAGTGAGTTCGACATCGGGTATAAGCCCGAAAAGCGCTATAAAGGGGCCAGGTCTTAAGCAGGCCGTCATGGAGTTCGCTAGATGGGGCTCGGTAGGCAGCTCGTTCGGAAGGGCGACCTCCGATATGGAGCTCGTAGATTGGAGCCTCAGCGCATAGGGAAGCGGAGCAGGCTTAATTCTGACCTCACCAGAAGGAATAGACATTGAATCTGGCGCTCGGAGTTTGGGGTTCACAGCACCGACAAACGGCCCAGAGTATAGGGCCGTCGCCATGAACTCGACCTCGCCCATTCATTAAATTCGACAGACTAAGTCTCTGATGACTCAATTTGAGTGGTCAGACGGTCCCGAAGATACATACGGAATAAATCAAGGCGATGGATTCTGTATCTCCAAAGATCCGTGATTTATTAAAAGAAGTTTGTGCTGAGTTCGGTCGAGCACGTCCCCGAATAAGAGAACTCGTGACACCTTGGCGAAACTAGCCCGCAAACTTTGCGAGGGAAGACCTGGTGATCCTTTGTCGAATACTTAGGCGGAACCCTCTATCGATCCTTACGACATGATGGTAAGCCCGGTAAAATCCGTGCGAAATTTGGATGGACCCCATTTAGGATTATATCAATGGCGAACCCTTCAGTAGGCGAAAGAAGCGGTAAGATAAGGTAGGAGGTCTTCGGGTTTACCGACCCTGAAGGCTGACCCAACGCTACAATGGGGATTCTTCACACCTTTCCTAAAATGCATCGGCGGGAAGACAGTATGTGCTAAGAGAAGTACGCGAGGGCATATCTGGGAATCACGCGGGCCCATAGTTAGCGGGAAAAGTTTGAGACAAGGATCTTGCTACTTTCTGATACTTAAAGATCACGGCCGGCTGGTCGAAATCACGAGAATGCGCGGGAGCACGCCAAGTATCGCGCCTCCCACGTCAGGCCCTTAACATCAATCACCAGCCCGGCCCTTTCGTGATGGGGTTTGGACATGGGACCCACTGCCCGTGTGAGAGACTGATGCAAATTCATAATTGTCGCGATGGACTATTTCACGAATGGGGCGGAAAATGAACCTTGCTTGTGATTCTGAGCAAAAAATGCGCGATTTAAATTGTGGCAGCCGTTATATGTGGGTTTGGCATCCAGAGCCACGGTATCGGATAATGGAAAGCGGTTAATGACACCAAATTCGGGATTTTGTGCTAGAGCTGAGATTAAAAATTATTATATCAGCACCCTCAATCGAAGCGGACCAGTGAAGTCACCATCGGAACCCTTAAAGGCTGCTTTGAAGACCCAATTTGGAGGACCTTAAAGGGAGTTAGGTGGGAATACCTCCACAGGGTATTATGGGCCTGGGGCGACCGCAGTCGGCAGCTCGGAGACCCGTTTGCCACTGGCCTTTGGCGCGGACGGTGGCCCGGGTTGAGGTCGAGATAAAATCTCTAGAGTCGGGTTAGCATCGGAGGAGCACAATGTGAGGCCTGCGTGCGAGACCAGAACTCTGGATGAAGCGCGAACGGGTTCAACCGGCGTACGAGGGTATCAAAGGAGACAACGGGTATTACAACCCCGGAAAGTCAAGCCCGAGGTTACATGCCGGGGATTTGGTCTAAGAAGCTCTGCCGCGAAGAATCCCACCGCATGGAAAGTTAGGCCCCATTTAGGAAGGTCCTTATATAATAACGCAGTCGTCGGACAGGCAATTATGAGCTCCCGACGAGGAGGAGGAAAATTTTACAACATCGTGGAATCACGGAGCATCTTAAGGCGTTTTACCGATGGGCATCGGTTTGTAATATTAAATAAAGCCTTATCGATTCTCATGTGTGAGTTAGGGCGCACCTTTGGTTAGTTGATTAGGTATCTCGAAGCGGTTCGGATATATAACGAAAATCACATGATAGGAGAGAGTTCATGGACATAAAATTCTCTTTATTTCAATGAATCGTATTCGGTTACAATCGAGTGGTGTCTATTACATCTTGAAATACTTTCGGTCACGAGGCAATTCCTCGAAAAAAAAAAAAAAGGGGGGGGGACAAGGAGAAAGACATAATAAGAAGAAGAAAAGGGAAGGAAGGAGTTTAAAAAAAAAAGAAAAAGAGGAGTGTGATAGGGAGAAAGGAAAAGAGGGAAAAAAAGATGGGAGACCCAGGAAGAAGAGCGAGAAATAAAGAAGAAGAAACTGATGAAGGCATGGGAAGAAGAAGAGAGAGAAAAGAAAGGGGAGGAGGTAGAAAGGGGAGGAAGAAGATAAAGCAGAGAGTGCGGCCTGAAGTGCAGCACCCCTCGAGCATCCTGGCAGGTAGGAATAACATGACTCCCGTAAAGGAGAGAGCTAGGGAAAACCTGACTCCCACGCGGAGACCCGGAAAAGGCCGGGTCGAGGCGTCGGAGGCTGACCAGGCAGTGAACATGAGGAGCATCCATCATACGAACTCCATCTTTGCTGTGAAACGAATCTCGAAAGCATAGGACACATGGCGACCAAAACCACCATTTATAAAGAAGCCGAAGCATTGGAAAACTCAACGCGTCGTTCCAAATTCTCCATAAATCAGCATTAATGATGATTCGTCCCTTTTCGAGGACCGCGCGGCGATTCCGGTTCACCAAAGCCCTTCGCTGAAAATCATAGGGCGGTTTTAGTTCACCCAGCTCTTCCGCATGCCCCGAAAATCATGAGGTGGTTGGAGCCACGAGGCCACGGCTCCGGGAGCGATTTGCTCACTTTGGCGACTCTCTACTGCAGATTGGCGCCTCAAAGTCGGCCATTTCGGGCTACATCGCCATTCAGCTATGCATCGCTATTCAAATTTGAACGCCACCTCACTACAGCTGTGGAGCCCAATTGCTACTTTGACGAGCCTCTACTGCACAGCCACGTCGCCTCAAGAGTCGACCACCAGCTACATCGCCATTCGACTTGAACGCCACCAGGGCCACAGCGCCAGGAGCCCAGTTGCTCACTTTGACGAGCTCCTCTACTTCCGCACGTGCCACGCCGCTCTCAAGAATCGTACTCACCAGCTACATCGCCAGATCTCGCTTGAACGCCACTGGGTACACAGCGCCAGAGCCCCACCTCATTTGACGAGCTCTTCCCATCAATATACATGACTAGCTCCACTAACTCATGCTCTACTCCGACAGCTCTTCCTAATAGCTCTACCTCGACATTTTCCAAATGTACTCTACTGACGAGCTCCTATTATTTACATGGACGAAGCATACAATTACCCGACGAGCCTTCCCAAAAGAGCTCTAATTCCGACGAGCTCTTCCCAATAGCTCTACCTGATGAGCTCCTCCAAACAGCTCTACTTGACGAGCTCCTATTATTTACATGGATGACCTCTTACAACAGTCTACCTGACGAGCTCTTCCCAATAGCTCTACCTGACGAGCTCCTCCAAACAGCTCTACTTGACGAGCTCCTATTATTTACATGGACGAGCTCTGCTAACAAATTTCACCCGACGAGCTCTCCCAAGAGGGGGTTTCCACCGACGAGCCCTTCCCAATAGCCCCACCCGACGAGCTCCTCCCAAACAAATACTGACGAGCCCTATTTACACGGACGAGCCTGCCAACAAATTTCCAATTCCGACGAGCTCTCCCAATAGCCCACCTGACGAGCTCTTCCCAATTAGCTCACCCGACGAGCCTTCCAAACAAGCCGTACTTGACGAGCCCATTATTTACACGGACTAGCTCCTTACAACATTCTACCCGACGAGCTTCTTCCCCAAAGAGCTCTACCCGACAAGCCTCTTCCCAACAGCTCTACCGACGAGCTCCTCCAAATGTTCTACCAGAGCTCCTATTATTTCCACGGATCGAGCTCTACAACAAATTTCCACCCGACGAGCCTTCCCAACATCTCTACCGACGAGCCTTCCCAATAGGCCCCCACCGACGAGCCCTCCAAACAAATTCTACTGACGAGCTCCTATTATTTACATGGACGGAGCTCCTTACATAACAAATTTCCACCCGACGAGCTCTTCCCAAGAGGTTTGACCCGACGAGCTCTTCCCAAGAGGGGCTCACCTGATCGAGCTCTTCCCTAATAGTTCTACCCGACGAGCTCCTCCAACAACACTGACGAGCCCTATTATTTATACGGATCTAGCTCTACAATAGTTTAATTCCGACGAGCTCCTCCCATCAAATTTCACCTGACGAGCTCCTATTATTTACATGGACAAGCTTCATACATTTCTACTCAGATTTATTCCTATCATTTACTTGATTTGAGTTCTATTATTTATATGGACGAGCTCTACAACAAATTTCCACTGGACGAGCTCCTCCTTATCAAACATTTGGTTTAGAGCTCCGATGGCTTACATGGACGAGCTTCATACCAAGCCCCACTCCGACGAGTTTCTTCCCAATGTGCCTCTACTCCAACCACTTAGTTGGGGAACCGCCGCCTGCTAATATACAAAATCTCAACGCGGCCAATTGCGACCTTCAATTCAAAGTTATACAAACAGAAAAGAATAAGGATGTTCGGCAAGAACACAAATTTCAAAAAATGGCGTTTATCAAAAGGCAACTTACATTGCACTGAGTCTCTGTGCCCAAGAAAAAAGCCGAAAGAACAAGCCGACACTGTGTGGAAGGTAGACAGCCCTGAATTCAAGCATCGACGATGAAGAATGAGAAGGGGCATTCCTCGCCAGAGCCACTGTGCTCTGGGAATAGTTCAGACCGAAGACTCCTCCGCCCTCATCACTTGGGAGGTCAAAGCTCAACCAGATCCGCACGCGTGAACGACCCTCCTGAAAAGCGAGCCACCCAGAAGGCTTCCACTCGGGAGCACCAGCCGTCTCGCAATTGTCCGATAAATCTCGTCCTCCAGCAACCCATACTAGACTTGCCGATGAAGATCCTGCGGCGCGAAATCCACTACATTCTCGCCTCTCACTGCCTTGATAAATTTGAGCAGCCAGGATCACTACCAGCGCCCTGGTATCAACACCCGCTCTAAAAGCCTCGATGCATAATTTCGAAGTTGTTTTCCTTGTCGCTCAAATCACTCCAGAACTCCGCACGTGAGCTCCACCTCGAAAGATCCCACTGCCACTGGAGGTGATGGAGTCTCCCAACCAGCGAGTTCACTCGAAAGTGACGCAACTTCCCGAGCCTCTCGACCAAATCATTTACAACTGAGTCACCATTGTTTCTCGTCACTCCTCACGCTATTAGGGTCGCCCTGACTTTCGTCTCTCTATTTTTGCCCGAAAGCATCAGCCGAAGAAGTGTGCTTCAGATCGACTTAAGCCGCCTCTATCTCTTCACCATATTGCCACATTGGCCCCGCAGCCACCATTCGTATAAGAAGCCACCGCTTATAATCCGATCTTCACAGTAAAGCTTATTTAATTGGTCTGACATCGCCAGCCTCAAATGAGTGATGGCCCATATCGAAACGAAATCAGCGTCTGCACAAAACCAACAAGGGAAGTAAGAAACTAACATGACTTTACCAAGGCAACCCTAGAAAGATAAAGCCGGGTTTTCATTAACCGGCAACCCTTCGCCTCCCAACGCCGACGTGATATGGATCAAAATGGCACCGCCACAACTCTGGGTTAGAAAGCAAAGAACTTGGATCGCACTCAACTCTTTGTTCGATTCTTTCTCCACGTACCACATCCCCGGCGAGGTGACTCGCATTGTCGGGAATACGGATCATATGGCGAGTAGGCGCAGCCGCGTAACGGCCGCAGACTTGAAGAACCCTTTGCCTTTACGATAGGCTTAGGGGGAGACAATAAGGTCAAATCAGATTTACGTCGTCCGCTTCGGCGTGAGTAGCGGGGAACCAGGTGGGTATCATGCCCGCCCACTTGCAGGATATGAGAACGCGGCCCGACCCCTAACCCCGCTACACAAAAATGCCGCTCCAGCTCGAATAGGAGAAAGAGGAGACACCCTAATTTCTGAACCTGGCCAACCGCCTGGGCCCTTCTCAGGAGCCCGGTTCTTCCTTGCACTTCTAGCTTCCAGCCGTCGCCCCCAAATGAACTAAAATTCCTCCTCGGAGGTGAGCAGCTGAAGAAGAGGGCCCAAAGGAAGAAACTCCCAGGGCGGAAGGAGGCGGAGGCCTCAAAGCAGAGGAACGTGCAGACATCAAGCTAGACGAACTAGGAATGTCCGACTTTATCAACCCTGCGTAGGAACGAGCAGAGCATTTCGTTAACGCTAGAGCTACAACATTGTCTTCGTCACTAAGGTCAAGACGAGCACCTGGGAAACATGGTGCCTAAGGTCGGCGATCTGATCGCCTGTGGCGTAACCAAACCAAAGTAATGCAATACGCAGACGAGGTTATCGGGGTGTTCCACGTCAGGCAATTTCAGGTGTCGCCCTATCGAGAGAATCGTATCTGGAGCGCCGATTAAAGAAATATCGCCTTCCATGACTCGTGAAGGCGAAGCGTCCAAGATCACTCCAGCCTCAGAGCAACCCGATAGAAATAAATAAACCTTCAGATATCGCTGGGTTAGTAAGACATGAGCAGAGCGCCAGGACTTCAAGCCTCTGATCCTGTAAAAAAGTGACAAAATCCATCAAAATATTCAACCATTAGGTTTAAACAGAAGGCAAGATGTTATATGCTGCGAACTTTTACGGCGATGGTATATGAGCAATCAAGGTCGTTATCGCAAGGCACCTCAAAAACATCGCACAGCATTCGAGAGGCGATAAAAAGTCAAAACATCGTGGGACCATATTCTCGACACCGTAGGAGCCCGATATCGCTCAATGAAAAGTAAACTCGTATGAAGGACCAACCTTACTAGGGTCCCACATTCACAAAGATGCCCGATAGCAGACTCGAGGTAATCCGACCCTTCCTGATACTTAATCGCATTTATTTTCTTTTTTTAATTCTTACCCAGCAGCGGAGGCGCCAGTATACTTTGAGGTCCCGCTGATCAAACGAACGGAACATCCTCAGCCTACTCCGCAACTCCACACAGAAGAGCCATCACTGGCTACTGTGCGAAGAGAACCTACTAATCGCATACAAGCAAACAAAGATAAACGAAATCCAGACGACCAAACCCTAGAGCCTCGTCGTACCAACCGAAAAGAGTACGAAGAGGCGGAGACGCAGCGGGCCCAGGAATGAGAGGGAAGAAGGAAAACGCCAGAAAAGGACCCAACACTAAACAGACAGAGGAAAATCCAGAACGAAATACAAGAACACCAAGAAATATAAAGACAAAGTGGAAGAGGCGCTGCAGGAATCAACCGGAAGGTCGACAAGAAACAAGGGAAAATAAAGGAGTATGAAAATAAGAGCGAAACTCAAGAGCCATCATTAACGCAGACCATGTAATGACTTCGCTGGTCGTTAATCAATCCACATCCGCGTACACGTGGAAATAACAACCGGTCGCAGGATTAATCATGTTCCCTTGCCCACGCAGACCGTACACAAGGGTCGGGGCAACTGGATGGGGGTATAGAATCGACCAAGTGTCCCACTCGCCAAATTTCCGATAGAACAATGGGTCCCCGCCTACTGTCCTTCCACAGCGTACTCCCGCAGGCCCCGCCACAGCCCAAAACATGGATTTGAAAATAAGGAGCTCATACTCCTACGTCAACCCATATCCTTCCAACAATGCAAGATAGGAATTATTCAAGATATCCACTGCCCAATCTTGAGTCCTATTATAAAGGGAACAGTGCCAGTCAAGGTACACCACTGGCATCACAACAAAGAAGGAGGATTATTCCAAATAACCTTGGACTAATCCATCCCTAAATCTAAGGTTAACTATACGAGAAACATACCCCCAACGAGAAGGGACTCTAGTCATCCAATTGACGAATATCCACTATAAATACAAGGTCGCCTCCACCACCGAAAAGGTACGCCAATACTGGCAATCAAACATTCTCATTTTCTCTCAAAAGAATCTCGACTTAGGCACGGAGCGCCCCGGCAAAGCCCCGGCCGGCCCTTCTTCTTCCTTCCTCGTTCTTCTGCGTGAACGTAGTCGCATCCGCAGAGCCCCGTATCAACATCAAGTACGCCTACTCCCATCCCAACGACCCAAGATCCTACAGCCTGCCCATCATGGTTTTGGTCCAACCTACGACCCCGCACTCTCCGCCCCGGCCCTATAAAAAGACATCATCAATCAACTTTAATAATTTTTTGTCATCCTACAATTTTCTCAATCTAAACAACTTAATAGGGAAATTAGATTAAAATAAAATTTAGGATTAAATTTCGTGCGAATTATTTTCGAAAGCAAATGCTTTATTTCTTATACGTTTGTTTTTTCATTTTTTGATAACTTATTTTTAAATTTCTAAATTTTCTTATCAATAGAAAAGCAAAAAGTAATCAATTATTATATGATGATTTTTTAACTTTCCATATATAAAAATAGATAGACTAGAAACGACATCCCTTATGTCAATGATACCAAAGGTATATTGAATGAATGGAATTGAGATATGGATGAAATATAATGAAATAGAGCAACTTTGAGATTCCCTATGAAATGAGGCATGGAAATCCAGCCACTACGAATAAGTTCGGGAGCCACGGCGAAGCTTCGAGCTCATATTGATTGATATCGGTAATCCGAATTGAACTCTATGAGATCTAATATCCCGCTGTTCTCGCAGCTTAGTGGTAGGAGAAGTCACTGTTAACTAACTCGGGTCGAGGTCTCGAATCCTACCGGGAGATTTGATTCCTTATGGAATTCTTTAATCTCGTAATGAAAGGGCTTAAGCCACTGCTAAGAGTAGGTAACCCGTTCTGTCTTTCGTTTCTATTGCATTCTCATCTAAAAACTATATTTTTAAAAATCTATACAAAATCTTTAAAATCCACATAAAATTTTTAAAATATTTTAATTTTGGTTTCACCAATATATTATTTTTAAATTATTAATTTTATATATATATATATATATATATATATATATATATATAGTATATATATATATATATATAAATAAATATTTGCAAATGATAATAATAAAATTATTTATCATAATAATTTTATCATTTAATTTTTTGTATATATAAGCATATATATACATATATTATACAAATAATTTTTATTTTATCATAATAATAAGGTGATTTCATTAAAAGACCTTTTAAAAATTAAATTTCAGAAATCTAATTATTCATTAATTTTATCTTATTTTTACAAAAATACCCTCATTGTTTTCTTATAAAAAAAAACTTTCTTTTCAAAGATATTTGTAATTACTTGAAATAGAGAATGACATTTTTTTTCCATTATGAGTCATTCTTCGAGAAAAAAAAAATATAGAAATGAGTATAGTTTTACATATTTTGTTATTTATAACTTTTAACCAAATATTTATATTCTTTGAAAAACTAAACATTTATAATAATAAAAGTTATATCATTATACAAAAAGTATTGACGCATTATATTTAAGATGTTGATTTTAAGTATATAAAAAGCAAACAACTTAATACTTGATAGAAAAAACAAATGATTTACCTCTAATATTATTAGTTTCATTCAACATTCAACTAAATAAAAGGAGATCCAAAGATTCAGTAAAAAACAAACGCCCTAAGAATAAACATACTTAGATTAAATAAAATTTAGGAGAAACGAAAAAGAATCAGCACATATTTTTGAAATAGAATGTAATTATTCAAACTAGCAATACATTTGATTGAGACATAAAATCAAATTTGCTAACAACTCTAAAAGATGGCAAAACATCCAGGTTAATAACACTAACACAATGACTTAGTATAAAGTCTATACATTTGAAAATTTTATGATGACTATAACTTATAAGATTCCAATTTTGCAACATTATGTCCACCCTGGTTTGAATTGATGTCTCTGACGACCTTGACAATCCTATAACCCAAAACACTAGTACTCATTGTAATAAGCTAGCAAAATCCAACACAAACAATAATCTCTTAATAAGACAGAATTAGCCTAAAAACACTTAAAACAAAATTAAATGAGATTTGCCTGAACGATCACTTCATTTGATAAACAAAGGAAAAATAGAAGGGTGGGATTTTAGGCCAAGAATAGCCAAAAATCACCCCTCCTGTAGAGAAAACCAACCAAAACAACGGATCGCAATCTAAAATAATTTAAATTACATACCTCTATCCCAACGGAGTTCTCAGAGGGAAACCCCAGATTCAGGATTCTGCAGCTAGAACTAGAACTCGATCATGGCGGATGATCGTGAACCTAAAGCCACAGCCAAACTGCGCATCTAAGCATTTGATCAAACTCTGCGCATCGGAGTATGCTTCTTCAATCATCAATTAATCCCGCCAATCAACCAAGACTTTAAACTCGAAAGCGACGGCTATGAGAAAGAGAGACATTATGTCATAGCATAAACTATATTCACCATAGTAGTGTTAGTGAAGTGTTGTAAAGGCAAATCACCTTTAGCACTTATTGTATGCTTTTATTTTTAAAAGGCTTCTTCATTCTTTTGATATTCATGCGTTGAATTGATATCGATCTTTAATCGAATTAATGAAGTCCATGATACGTAACATAGCATGATGATCATAGATAATAAGATTCTTGTCATGTGCATCTAAATTATGTTAGCATCTAAATTATCCCTAGTCATAGGATTAACAAGACTGGACATTGTTGATATGGACAAACCAATCCATGTTATACTTCTTGATTGAATCAAGTAGTGGATTTTATAAACTGTAGTCATGAGTTGATTATAATTAACATGTAGAGACTTGCTAAGAGTAGCTAAGTACATCGGACACCTGCTATGAGACAATCGTATGGATTATTTATTCAAAATAGGATGATAGTCTTGATCATAGCTAATGGTGCAAGTATCCTTTAGACTTGAGGTGCTCAATGATACCTCGATGCAACTCAGACATTTGATTCCATCTCCTCGTCAGCTCTCCCGCAGGTCTCTATCAAGTGATGCCTGAGTACAACTTCGAGGTATTCAGCTGTGAATTGAGTAGCCAACAAATGATTCACTACTCCTGATAGAAGGTGGGTATACACATGGCCTTTTGTCAAGATCATTACTTAGGAATCTTTGGCTAGAGTGGAAATGTCATTAAGAGAGTCTTCAATGACATGATTGATGAGTATGAGTTCCTGGATAAGAATTAAAATTACTGGGGCGTAGATGTGACATAGTTAGTTTATGGGTTTGGCATTTAGTCCATGCTATGAACCAAAGGTGAGAAGTTGGTGAAAGGACAAATTAAAATAATAATTGTCTATGAAGGTTGATAATCAAAACCATTTAATTCTTCTGTCACTAGGTCATAGATGTTTTACTAGATACTACTCATGACTTGCTTAGATTCAATAGTTGAATCAAGTGGCAAACATAACCGGGAACCTATCGGGCCGCACACTTAAAGTGTGGGCTGATATAAAATAGATTTGGATGAGACCCAAATATATGGAAGCACATTTATGAGAAATGGACCACGGATTTGTGAACTTTGATAAACCAAAGGGTACATTTAGATATGATTGGAAGGCTTGAGCATGTTCATGGGCTTATGCCCCATGAGGGTGCATGCCAATTTGCATGAGGATGCATATAGCCTAACATGTCTCTGGCGAGGGCTCTTGACATTATTGCACCCTGTGGTTCATATAAAAGGAACTTTGTCCGCAAAACCCTGAGAAAAAAGAGATAGACAAAAGCATTGATATTCTTAAGAGGTTTTAATATGTCTTTGTTGAAGAACAATCCTCTTGAGTGTGATTTTGAGAGTCAAAATTCACATATTGTGCATCCCTTAATGGAGATCGTTCTTTAGCTAAATATACCTAAATGAGCATGAATTTAATCTATGAATAATTTAAAATTGATTTAAACCAATACAAGCCCAAAAACATTAATAATATCGGCACATACCACTTATAATTCAACTGAACTTATATAAACAGATCAGAACTATGAATCAAATTGATGGACAAGCACGTGGACTAACACATTATTAATTTATCGAATGCATGAACAAAAATTATTGAAGTAGATAAACTAAAACATGATAATGATTCATTAAAATAATTATTCTTAAACTAAACATGAATAAGAAGATAATAAATAAACGAATAAAGAATCTTATGTAATGAAGTGTTTCATTTCCTGTGGTGAATGACCACATTAAAAGTCACTTATTTGAGATGCATGAACTCTCATTAACTCACCCTTGCATTCACTTTGTAATTTTTGTATTATGTTATTACCTTCATTACTCAACCATAGTGAGGAGTAATTGAAGGCCATATGGAAAGCCTATAAAAGGACTTCCATCTCTTGAATGAAGAACAAACCCAAGAAAGGAACTTCTCCTATTCCTCATTCTCTCTCTCTATCTCCTCACTTCTTCTATCTCTTCATTACTTCTTTGATATATATGTCACAAAGAGGAGAACTTACTTCTCTTTTTAAGTTTTCGTTGAGCATTATTTTTACAACACGTTATTAGTACGAGTTTGCTATGAAGGTAATTCCCTAACCCTATCTTGAAGTTTTTTCGATTTTGCATATTTAAAATTATACTTGGTTTTGCTTATAAGTTAAAATCTATATTTCTATTTTTCGAAATCAATTTCAATACTATATCATATATCAAAGATTGTTGACAATGTCAAATATCACAAAACTGAGTTGTAGTACTTTGATATTACAAAGAAAGAACTATCTATCTTGGATTCTTGATGCTGAAATACATCTTGATGCAATGAATCTTGGAGTTGCCATCAAAGAAAGAAATCAAGCATGCCTGCATAATCGCGTAAAAGCACTGATTGTTCCTTTGGCACCATCTCCATGTGGATTTAAAAAATGAATACTTTACAGTAAAGGACCCCCTCACTCTATGAATGAGTTGAATGGAAGATATGATCACCAGAAAACTATGATTATCCCAAAAGCTTGATATGACTAGATGAACTTAAGATTGCAAGATTTTAAAATAGTTAGTTAATACAACTCTTCATTATTTAAAATCAGCTCCCAGTTGAAGCTATACAGAGAGAAAGTCACAAAAGAAGACATGCTAGAAAAAACGTTCACTACATTTCATGCCTCGAATGTTGCTCCAACAAATGATGTGATTATAGGAATACAGATTTAATACTATAGACTTGAATTGGTATCATGTCTTTTGTTGCTAAGAAAATAATAAAGCTTTTATGAGAAACGCCCATCCAACTAGATTCAAACCGTCAAGTGGAACAAAATATCGCCCCAAACCCTTTGACGTGGTCACTAGGAAGGAATTTCCGATGCCATGGAACTCATGGTAGTAACCATTCAAATTATAGAAAGGAAAACTCATGGAATTTCCAAAAATGAAATAATATCGAGGTGAAATAAAATGACATATATACAAAATACACCTTTAAGGCCCATGGTAATACCTTGTCATGTATGTAGTATAGAAGGGCATTGGTCTCGTACCTATTGTATGCCCAAATATTTAGTCGATCTCTACCAAGCATAATAATAAAATGGAAAATAGAAGTAATGAGAGAGAGATAGAGATAGAGACAAAGAGAGAATGAGGAATGGGAGGTCTTTTCTCGTGTGTTTTTCATTCAAGAGAGGAAGTCCTTTATAGGTTTATATGGTCTTCAATTACTCCTCCTTATGGTTGAGTAATGAAGGTAATAACATGATACACAAATTACAAAGAGAATGCAAGGATGGGTTAATGAGAGTTCATGCATCTCAAATAAGTGAGTTTCAATGTGGTCATTCACCACATGAAATGAAACTTTCTACATTTATCACCCTTCTTAATGACCATCATAAAGAATATGTCCCATTAAAAACCTTGCTAGTAAAACCCAAAGTGGGAAAACTAATAGAAGAGGAAAAAGTACAATATTCTTATGATATTGTTGATCGCTTTTAGTTTGAGCTAGTGACTACCTTTGTTAATAAAACCCAAGTGGGACAAAACCTAGATGAAGGGAAAAAGCGTATATTACACTAACATCATGTCATAAACATACTCCTCCTTATGTCAATGTCCTTAAGTTAACACATTCCAATCTTATGTACTAGCTTCTTGAATGTTGAGGTTGGCAATGACTTCATGAATAAATAAACATGCTAGATTATGACTGAGCCATTTTGGTTTAACATCAATCTTGCCACTCTTCCAAGTTCAATGACAGAGTTAAAAGAACTCGGGGAAATGTGTTTAGTTCTATCTCCTTTGATATAACTTCCTTTTATCTGTGCAATGCATACAACATTATCTTCAAATAGCGTTGTCGGACCGGCTTTGATAGAGGGGAGTCCACATGATTCTTGGATATGTTGAATCATCGATCTTAGCCATATACATTTACAAACTACTTAGAATTGCTCAAATTTCTAAATGATTCGATGATGTTGCCACCATTGTTTGCTTAAAAGATCTCCATGAAATAGCAATTTCATTACAATTAAACACATACCATGTTTGTGATTTGGCTTTATGTGGATCTCAAAGGTATCCTACATCCGCAGGAGCAGCTTTGTTTTGATTCCTTGAGTGCATGAACTATATCGTTGTTCCTTGGAGGTAGCGCAATATATGCTTAATACCATTCCAATGTCTTTAGGTTGGAGCAGAACTGTACTTGGCTAATAAATTGATGGAAAAAACAATATCTGGGCTAGTACAGTTAGCAAGGTACATAAGTGTACCAATGACACTAAGATATGTTACTTTAGGACTAAGTAATTATTCACCCTTTTCACAAGGGCGAAATGGGTCATTTTTCACGTTAAGTGAACAAACAACCATTAGAGAACTTAAAGGGTGTGCTTTATCCATATAAAAGTGCTTTAAGATTTTCTTAGTATATACTGATTGGTGAACCAAAATCCAGTAGGGAAATGCTCAATCTATAGGTCGAGAAAAAAAATCTTGTTTTCCTAAAATCTTTCATCTCAAATTCCTTTCAAATATTTTATTTCCTTCTTCTTAAGGAGAGCCTTCAAGAGTCCCAACAAGATTTAAATCATCAACATATACAGAGGACCGCAAACTGGTTTTTAATTTTATGACAGATGCATGGGTATATAGGGTTATTTATACTCCTTCTTTCAAAGAAATACTGCTTACATGATTGCACTACACGTATTTGAATTGCTTCAATCCATATAGAGATCGTTGTGATTTGATTGAGCACATACTACAATGCTTTGTATTGTTTGCTTCAAACAATTTAAATTCTTCAGGGATTTTCATGTATATGTCATTATATATGGATCCATATAGATAAGTCAAGAATGTACATCCACGAGATTATATTCCAAATTCCTCGCAGGATCATGTTTATTAAAAGTGAAAAGTAATTACGTCCATAATAGGAGAATATGTTTCCTCATAGTCAATACCAGGTCTACGAAACTTTGTGCTACCAATCTGCCGCTATATATATCTTATGAATGTATTTGTTTTTATTGCATTTTCGTACAGATACCCATCCGTGAGTCTGTGCTTTACACTCTTTTTAAGTGTTTTGAATAATATCCAAAACTTGTTGTCTCATCAATGTTTACCTATGTCTACATAGCTTTTCATTGTGGCCATTCATTTATGTTGACATTCTTCCACATTTTGTGATTCGGGATCCCTATCAAGCTTATGATGTTTAAGGCCACTTCTTGAAGGCAAAATACTATCGATAAATGTTATCATTTCGATCCGATTTATATCTCTCGCTTACATAACTCATCGAGATCTAAAAAATTTCAAGTACATATGTTTTTCAGGGTCTCTTTGTTCATTGTATGCCTCTTATTGGGGCCTTTTATATATATATATATATATATATTTACCCGTGATTTACCTTTTAGGTTTAATATTTGCTTCTTTGTGCGCACCGATTTTTCTTCAGGTTCGCTTTCCATGTAGTTATGTCTTTGAGCCACCACACAAGTCTCCACACCTCAAGCTTATTTGAGACTCATTTGCTAATTTTTCTTTAGGGACATCAATCCATACTAGAGCATTTGCAGTTGGGATATGTGACTTTGTCACTTTCTTTGTATCAATAAATGCATCTGGTGATCGATTTACAAGATTTTGTAAATTAATGATCATTTGAAATTCTAGTTCACATTGATCTGTACAAGAATCAAAATGAGACATTGTAGATGCATTCAAAGTAATTTCTCGTTGTTCTTTTGGAACTGACTTTTCTCCTCCTAATGGTGGTAATATACTCTCATTAAAATGATAAGCTACAAAGCGAGCTGTAAAAACATTTCTTATTAAGGGTTCAAGGTATCTTATGATAGACAAAGAGTCAAAACCTACATAAATCCTAAGTCTTCATTAGACCTATTTTAGTGTTGGTGGGTGTAATTGTTAAGAAAGAAATTGGCACAACCAAAGATTCAGAATGAGAAATATTTGCTGTTTACCAAGTACATGCTGTAAAGGGAGTATTCATGGTAAGTTGTCGCCCATCGAACCGAGATTTACCATGCAATCAGATATCCCCATGCAAAAGATGTAAATCAAGGTTTTCATTAGTAATGGTCGAGCTATTAATTGAAGACATTTGATGAGGAACTTTGCTAAACCATTTTAGGTGTGAGTATGAGCAACATGATGCTCAACATTTATTCAAACTAACATGCAATAGTCAATAAATGTTTGGGAGGTAAACTCCTTGACATTATCAACTCTGATAGTCATGATGGGATAATCAGTAAACTAGGCTCATAATTTGATCATTTGTGCAAGGAGTCTAGTAAAGGCAACGTTTCTTGACGAAAGAAGACAAAAAGTAACGAAAAAGGTCCACATGGTGGATGGATAGTTCCACATATGTCTCCATGTATTCTTTCTAAGTAGAAAATGGGTATTCATTATAAGAATCTTCTAGTTTTTTACTGATGTCGAGGAAGTGTTCAAATTGATTCTTCACATCATTGAGGACCTTAGGGTAAATCCTTAACATATCACACAAAGAACAAAAGTCTGTCATTGAATTTCGATTCATGACAACGATGACCATAGTTTCATAGTCGATGGTATAATCCGTAGGAGAAGGTTGAGAGTTTTAAAAATAAGTTTCTTAACAGAAACAAAGAGGTAATGTAAAGATTTTTGCATTGACCATTCATGGTTTCAATGTGATATCTATTTCTAAGTATATCTTTAAAGCTGAGCAAATTCATTGTGAATTTGCTAGAATATAAAGCATCATTGATATGGAACCTAGTTCCATTTGGTAGCATTATGTTTGCTCTTTCGGAGCCTTCAATTAAGTTTGTAGTACTAGATATGGTACTTATATTGGCATTTGTTATCATCAAATCTAAAAGTATCTTTTTATCTTGAAGAATTGTTTGTGTGATTGCATAGTTAGCAAGACATACATCATCCTCATTCGTCTTCAAATTAACAACACATGGATTTAAGATAAAACTAATAAAAACTATAGATAATATAAATAGCAATGTAATAGATTTAATGACAAAATGATATTTTATTTATTTTTTGATATAAGAAGCATCATTTAGTAGCAGTATTTTCATCATTCATCAAATAGTCCGTTTTTTTACTAAGGCCTCCAAAGAAATCAATATCATAGTAAGTTAAGTCTAGCTAATTTTTGTCATTAAAGTTCATTTCTATCTCTTTTCCCTTTCTTTTGATTATGCTGCAGAGATAGACTAGCAATGGGGCGCATTTATTATGACGCACCAATACCCTCTTCATATACTACATCTATACAATTATTCTACGGGCCTTGAAGGTGTATTTTGTATATATCTGATTTTCTTGTTTCAATCCCAGATTATTCAATTTTGGTGGTTCCATGAGGTTTTCCTTTTTTGGGAATTTAAATGATCACTAGCATGAGTTCCATGGTATCGTAAATTCCTTCAACGACCACGACTGTGACCACGTCCTCGTCGAGGTCCATGGGTTTGGAACGATATCACATTCACTTCAAAGAATAGTTCGATCCAATGGATGTAATTGCGATTTCTCATCAAAGCCTATTATTTCTGTGTGAACAAGAAGACATGATATCAATTTAGAGTATTTTGTAAATCTATACTGAGTATCAAGCTGCTATATGAGCACATTCGAGGGATGAAATGTGGTGAACGCTTCTCGCATGTCTTCTATCGTGACTTTCTCCGCATAGCTTCAATCGGGGAGCCGATTTTAAATAATGTGAAGTGGCATTCATTGATCTGCTTTGAAATCTTGCAGGCATCCAAATTAAGTATCAAGATTTTTTGGGGAGAATCATAGTTTTCCTCGATTTAAGATCTTCCCTAACTCATTCCATAGAGTGAGGGGTGGTCCTTCAATGTAAAGTATTCACTTTTTAAATCCTCATGGAGATGGTGCCGAAGGAAAATCAATGCTTTTGTGTGATCTTATAGGGATGCTTGATTTCCTTCTTTGATGACAACTCCAAGATTCGTTACATGAAGATTCATCAAGGATCCAAGATAGATAGTTATTTCCAATAATATTGAGTGCCACAAACTTAAGTTTTTGTGGATATTTGATATTATCAAATAATCTTTGATGTATGATATAGTAATAGAATTTATTTTGACAAATAGCAATATGGATTTTGGCTTATAAGCAAAATCAACTATAATTATGAATATGTAAAATCGAAATAACTTGAAGATAGGGTTATGAAATTACCTTCAAAGCAAACTCGTGCTAATAATGTGTTGTGAAAATATTATAAGAAAGGCAAACATAAAAGAGATGTAAGTTCTCCTCTTTGTTTATATATATATATATATATATATATATATATATATATATATATATATATATATATCAAAAATATAAATAATGAGGAGAAAGAGAGACAAACAGTGAATGAAGAAGGCTTTCTCGGGTGTGTTCTTCATTCAAGAGATGGAACCTTTATAGGCTTTCCAGTTATGGCCTTCAATTACTGCATTATGGTTGGAGGAATGAAGGTAATAACATGATACACAAATTCATGCAAAGTGAATGCAAGGGTGAGTTAATGAGAGTTCATGCATCTTAAATAAGTGAGTTTTAATGTGATCATTCACCACATGAAGTGAAACTCTTCATTTACAACACTCCCCCTTTAATGACCACCATAAAGAATATACCTCATTAAAACCTTGCCAGTAAAATTCACGTGGAAAACACTATGATGAATGAAGGAAAAAGAGTACAATATTCATATGATGTTGTTGATTACTCTTAGTTTGTTGGGACTGTCTAATTAAAAACCTTGCCAATAAAACTCAATGGGACAAAGCCTGGACAAAAATAATATAGTATACTAACATCATGTCATAATCTTATTCCCTCTCATGTCATTGTCCTTCGGTTGGCACATTCCAAGCTTCTTGTTGAGGTTGGCAATGACTTCGTAAATAAATCTTGTAGATTATTACTTGAGTGTATTGTTGAACATTAATTTTGCCACTTTTCTAGAGTTCATGTGTACAAAAGAACTTTGAGGAAACGTGTTTAGCTCTTTCTCCTTTGGTATAACCTCCTTTGATATGTGTAATGCATGCAACATTATCTTCAAATAATATTGTTGGATCAACTTTAATAGAGAGGAGTCCTCATGATTCTTGGATATGTTAAATAATTGATCTTAGCCATATACATTCACGACTCACTTTGTGAATAGCTATAATTTTTTAATGATTCGATGATGTTGCCACCATTGTCTACTTAAAAGATCTCCATGAAATTATAGCTTCATTACAATTGAACAAATAACCTATTCAGGAGGGTGATTTATGATTTGAAAGGTATCCCCGTATCCGCATATCTAAGAAATTGTTGCTTTGATTTCTTTTTGGAGGAAATAGACTCACATTAGTTGGTCATTGAGGTAGCGCAATATATGCTTGATGCCATTCCAATGTCTGGTCAGATGCACTGTACGCCAGCTACACAAATTGATAAGACCTTTTAATATCCGGTGAGTGTAGTTAGCAAGATATATAAGTGCAACAATGACATTTAATATGCGGTACTTCAGGGACAAGCAATTCTTTACCCTTTCCATAAGGATCTAAATGGGTCCTTTTTCACGCGTTTTAAATCCGGACAACCATTATATAACTTAAAGGGTGTGCTTTTATCCCATATAAAAGCTCTTTTAAGATTTTCTTAGTATATGGATCGATGAACCAAAACTCCTTTTAAGTTATGCTCGTTTGTTGTCTCAAAATATGATATCCATTCTTGCGAATATCCTTAAGGCTTAAGGTCTAATTTGGGTGACTATGAATCAATGCACATAAGGCTCAACTAATCCTAGGATGACCTAGACAGCTTCCTGAATTATGTGCTGCCTATGATTTCACCTCAAATGATACTCGAACAAGTTCTAGAGTTTTATGAGTTCAAAATAGATGGTATTCTTCTTTAAACCAAGCAATATTGACCAAACAAGGTAGTGTGACTTGTGCTCTATGGAAGAACTCTTGGCTAAGTTCATAAAATCAATGGTCAAACCATTATTTTTTAAAGCATAACTATCTCTAGTTTTCTTCATATAAAAAGAAAGGTTCAATCATTATTGATCATAGACATCATTCTTATCCCAAGATAAACTCAACAAAAACAAAAGCAAAACTTTTCAAATATTTTTGAGAATTTTCAAAAATTTTCAATTTTTTATGAATTTTAGAAAATGCACCAAAGATCAAATTTGAGTAAACTAATTGGTAGCTCAATACTTTCCAAACATTTAAGCATAATTGATGATAGACATGATAGATCAGGTAATATATCCAAAAAGATAGCATACCATAAGCATGAAAGTGTGACAAAGCATGATCTAAGGATGCATCATATATACCAAAATAAACAAAGCATAACTAAACAAAAAAAAAATCTCAAACCAAAAAAAATCAACTAATAAAACACACAACTAAATGAACAAACCAATTTCAATTCCAAAGTTCCACAAGAGAAGGAGATATGAGGAGAAAGAGAGTATAATTGTAACACCCCGAAATATACCATAGCAGTTTTCGGATATGTTAGGGTGTAATAAAAGCTAAATTGAATTTTTGAAAAATAAAACGAGAGACCTAGAATTAGTACTAAAATCAAGGGTAAAGTGGTAATTCACCACTTGAGGACCCAGATGTCATAATATAAGAAGAGCATATATCTAAGAGGAATTAAGAGAAATTAATGTGTAAATAGAATAAAGATATGATTTAGAATGCAAATAAGAGAAACTTAAAAACAAGAATAGTACTTAATGGGCTAGGGAGTTTAAAATTCTTCTAGTCTTGATGACGAACGATCAAGGCCAAGAATCTGTTCACAATCTAGTGACCTTAAAAGTTTGGCCAAATTCTAAGACTGGGTCGGAATATTTATAAGCTAGTATAGTTTATGATCCAGTGATAAATTTTACAAAATCCTGTCTGCAAATGATTAAGTGTTCATTTAAAATGAATAACTGAAGAAATAAAAATTTATAAAAAATGGATCCAACAAAGATATATGAGCTGTGGATTCAAACAGATAACACACTAAAATAATAATAAAAGAAAATTGGTCTGTATTATTAAGGAGACGGAGAGAGGGATGAGTTTTGAGATTTCATTTGTTTTAATATCAGCTCTCCCATACATATGAGTTTCAATTTGGTCTGCTTCCAGCTATTAACCAGAAAGTTCATTCTATCCATGAATGTCATGGAGTATCAAAACCACGATCTAATCAATCTATATATGTCAACTGTCATACTTTGATTCACTAATGTCGGATTGTTTAATCACCCATCAGGATGATTGAAAGTTATCCACATCTGTGTCACTTGGTACTAAACCTGGAGTTTATCAAAACTATTAAAGAACTTTCCATCATATCGATTTACCAATAAAAAGTCACAAAATTACATAGTTTCACGTATCCCAATAGTTTATACAAGATTTCAGTCCAAGATTTTCAAGAATCATATTATAAATGATAGACTGATTTTACAGTCCCAATCTTAGATAAGACAATAGATATAATTTCAAGAATTAGAAAAGGAACATATATTAGATAAATGATTAAATAAATTTAATATAGGAATATGAAATAAGAGTAAGAGAATATATAAGATTGTGAAGCATACTATTAATAAACACATAGAATGTGCCAAATGAGTGAATATGAAAAAAGAATGATAATTATAACAGTTAAAGAAATAACAGATAATATATAAGGCAATGATTGTTATATATTGTTCAAGGAATAATAATATCCAATATTAGATATATCGAAACATAAAACATGTTATGGATTAATCATGAACCAGAGGATAGATATGTCTGTAGATATGTTCCATACGCGGCTGATGATATATTCATCCGTTTTAACAATGACAGCATATCCGCTGGATCACATAGCGCCCCATTTGGTGTCGCACAAATAGAGATAAACGTTTGAACCTATAAGGACAACTTCAGAATACGTAAGAGATCACAACAACATAAAAATTTCATATATGGTTAAAGATTTGATCCATTTCCGCGGCTTGGTGATACGAAATCCAAAAGAAGATGTGGCGCAAACAAATGTGGTAATGATGAATGATATGAGAATAGCAACGCAAGTACGATAATATATACATATCAATAAGAAGTAAAGTACAAGATGACAAGATATGAAATATGACAAGATATGAAAAGTACATAATACATGAAAGATATGAAAAGACAAAGAATTGTATATAACGATATGGCAAGTACAAAGTATAGTATACGAAAAAGATACAAATGGCAATAATAAGAAAGATAGTAAGAGGGCGACCAAAGATATATATATGAAATAAAGCGTCAATGACACTAAATACACATGATAATATGAATGTACAAAGATGGTGCACAAGATAAGGAAAAATCATAGGAAAATATAGTATATAGCAAGTAGCAAGATAGAGAATGACAAACATGATGAGATTCCCTCTCGAATTTGTCGTGAATGTCAATTCTATAGTCAGAGTGAAAACGCAAATGTAAAGTATATGACAATATAAGATCATATAAGAAAATATATGATAAAACAATATGTAAGAAATGAATAGCATAGCATGGGCGTGTAGCCACTACATGAAAGGAGACATGATATAGGTACAGGATAAGAAATGATATATGTAATAGTACATAAGTACATAGAATGTAATAAGTCATAGAATCGAAGATGAAAAGACTAGAAACAAAGACAATGAAAGATCAATAAGACGCGACGATCAATGTTATTGGTCACCATGATATGTTTTCCCAACTTAAGCTATGAAAGTTTAGCAATGGGTTTTTAACTGTAGGTACGTATGTAAGATAAGATAGAGGACAGACATCCTACACAAGAAGACAAGCCATCTCGGTAGATATTTCACCGTGACTGCCCCAATCTCTGGACATTTATATGTGTATAGTTTTGTAATAGTGAAATTGTAATAGTACAAGTAAAGGACTCTAGTATATGTGTATAGAATATAACAATGCCACGTATGGTGGTATGTATAATGGCAGTGTAAAAAGAATTTTTGTTATTACGTAAATTGCATATGAACGAGAAAACAGGACAAGTGTCGCCTGAAAGAAAAGGTTAAAGAGTCCTAGTCACAAGTGTGACACTCCTTTGCTTGACACCCTTCGGGCATCAGTCAGGGCCACAATGCACCCTCTCAAATTATATCCAAAGACAAAGAAAGAGGGAGATAGAGAAATAGAGTTAAAATATAGTGAAATCATGTCCAAAATGGGAAAACCATATCCCCAAAATTAAAACCACTACTGCCCTCAATGCAAATGGAAATGAGAACACAACTCTCTTAAAGTCGTAGGCACATCATCATCTTGTGAAAACTTTAAAATCCAAGATTTTGGATAAAGTGGTAAAATAGTAATTTCGGATGAAAAACTGCACTTTTCTAGATCTCTGATGACGAAATCCGACTTCTTCTTCTACGAACTCACCGCTGAATTTAGCTACCACATCGAATTCGCTGGATTCGAGGTGGCCTGGATCATCGCTGAGGCTGGGTGTCGACGACACATGGCAAGGTTGGCACCATAAGAGAGTGACACTTGGCATGGAAAGAACGGCTCACAATTAGCCATGTATGAATGATCCCATAATACATCGAGCCGTGAATACGATGCTATAAAGAGGATTTAAGAAATACAAATAAAGATGAAGGATAGCCACCTTTTCGTTTGAGGAAATGGGAGGAAATTTCCTCCTCGACCGAATGAGTTATCGTCTCCAAAAAGGAGAGTAAATGCATCAGCTTATAAGAGAAATGAAAGAGAAAAAATGAAAGGAAATGAGATTAGCAGAAAAGATTTAAAAGCTGTGTATGAAAGAAAGAAAAGAAGTTAAGGAACAAAGAGGAAAATAGTTCGTAGAGAGAAAAGGAGGAAAAGGAGAAAGGAGGAAAGAGAGAAGATTTTTCCGCTTTCTCGCATCGATCACGCTCGACAGCCTGAGGACTAAAGTTGGTGCACGCAGTAGACTCACGTAGGGACACTCAAAGCTGAGTTTCGATTAAACTCCAAGAGGCAGGATATTTTCCTACTGTTTAATTCTTAAATTTAAAGGCTTTATAATGCAGTGGTTGCTAGGACATGTAAATTAGTTCCAAGCTTTGGGATTAAAGGGCATGGATTTCATGATCGGGCTTCACACAAACACCGACCGTGGAGTTAGAGAGCTTAATTAGAAACTAAAAGTTTCTAGGTGTTGTAGTTGTTGTGTGATAATAATGCTTGGAACCAAATTGGTTCTATGCTCATGAAGGGACTGAAGTATTCCGTTGAATGGTCCAAAGCTCAGACCTAGGTATGTGTTATGGCTTGAGTGAATAACATGCAGTGTGTGGAAATGTGATATTGATGCATGCTATTTGATGTATTAATATGGTTTGCATGGAGGTAGATTATATGTATCAATTATAATTGTCCACGGTGTGTAAATGTTTCATGTATTGCTTATTCATGCATGTAACATGAGAAAAATGCATTGACATCATGCATTACATATGCACTAAGCATTATGTCCACGGTGTGGGGTGTAGGGTATGGTTTATTTACCAAATTGTCGTAAAACGTCGAACTCAAAAAATGGACAAAGTCCAAGGTAGATTCACGAAACACAAACGATCAAATGATAAATTACATAAGCCAAGAGCAAGTCGGGTAGATCCCCCTAGGGTGAAAGTCCCAAATGTTATTCATTTGCTAGACATGAATCCCGGCGATGTAAGTCTGCAAAATGCTGAAAAGGCTCATGGGCGCCCCAGGGTGTGTAAACCCGGAACCGTGGCCCACAAAAGAAAGGAAAAGAATTCTCGATAAATAAAATCGAGGGTTCTAATGGTTTAACCATGTATGATCGGTTTATTCACACTTGGCATCTGTGTGAGGGAGTCTGGGACTGGGGTCGTGAGCACGAGGCTGATTCAGCATGATATAGACATTTCATAATAGTAAATAATTGTATGAATGATTGATTGTTTAAATATGCCATTGCATATGCATTTAGCGGAGTAACCCTGTAGGAAAAATTTCATCGGGCTTTGCTCACCCCGTCGTGGGACCCCTTTCAGTACGTATCATCCAGTGAGACGACACTCAAGAGAGTGTAGTTTTGAGAAGAAAGCCGAATGTAGCTTGAAAGTAAATATTTGTAAATATGTATAAATCTTTTAGGAGAACAAGCATGGAAACTATGAGAATATAGTTGATTATTATTTTGAGTATTGGTTTATGGGCCCAAGAGGCCATTTTTACTCAGGTATGCGTCTCGTGATAGATAATATAGATTCCATGAGGGTTGATGGGTAGTAGGCGGTGCTGATTTTAGGGTGTCACACATCGGAAAGGTGAATCATCGGTAGGGATGTAAGGTGGGCGAAAATTTGGTGCTTCAGTGGTGGAGGAGACTCGGTGGCCTGGTTGATGAAGGCAGGGCTGTGATATTGGGCCATGATGCGGAGTCTATCTTAGGAGTGTGTTGCAGCGCCATTAGACTTGGAGCTCCTACCTGCATCTTTATGGCATCATTTTGTCGCATGATCATCATTATCACATGAAGCTAGGCATTGCTCTTTACATGGTCTTTATGCTATTACAGTATTGGATCTTGGCCAACTATGTGATCCTCTAGACATAGTTATGACGCTGAGTTAGTGCCCTTCTTTGGCTTCTTTTTTACTTGTGGTCATGAACTCCGGTACATCCTCTTCTACTTCTTCTTATCCTGTCTTAGTGGTGGTATTAGTAGTGGGCTTAGAAGGACGGTCTTTCTTTTACAGGGGGGAATGGGAGAGAGATCATGGGGGTGGGCGCACATGAGGATGGCGTGATTGCCTTCCCGTAAGCCCGACTCCAATATGGAGTTCTCGATCACTATCCCCACATTAAACTTTGTTACGCTCATAACAACATACGTGAGCATTTCCTTGTCCTTTTGCAATGTAGACACATGCTTCGTCGGAATAAGCTTTGACGAAAAAAATTAGAACAAAGACTTAGCAGTCTCGGTGAGTTTAGTCCTCATAAATGATTGGACTTGATTTGAAATGCTTCTCTTCCATTCAAACTTCCCCTTGGTCAATTTCTTCAAAATTAGGTCATAGATTTGATTAACTCAGGTAGGGTGCTTGATACTCACCACAATCCTTATCCTCCTAGCAGAAAAATGTGTTGATAGTCACTATCAAATAGTACTGAGCTCCCCTCACAAAATAGTCGAGCCAATCATCAGGAGGTCATGAAATTCGCTGTTATAGGGAGCTACTCAGATATTGGTTCTCCACCCTGACTTCTTCGATTTCTTTGATTGTAAAGGAAAGCGTGAAAGTTAGGGTTGTTCCTAGGGAACCCCCTCTCTTGTACAAAAGACCGTACACTGAGGATGTCGTATTTTTCTTCCGCTACTCGAGATATAAACTTGCTCGTATTTAGAGGTGGGATAGAAGGAGGTGTGTAGCCTTAGAATTGGTTTTCCCCTTCTTAGGAGCCATCACTAGTCACTTGGAAATTTTATCGAACAATTGGAAGGTGTGACATCTTTTGCTCTTCAAACACTAATTATGCTCTTCCCGAATAGCCTGCATACCACCTGTTTGAACACCTGAAAATGCCTTGACCCCACGAGATGGTAGGAAATCAAAAATCTTCTCTTCAACTAAGTACTCTAGCAGTTTTTCAAAGAAAGTCTTCAACAATGGAGGCTGGAACTTTCTTGTGGAGAAGAGGAATGGATGTAGGGAAAGATGAGGCTTTGATAAAGATGAAGAGGAATGGAATGAAAGGGAGTGCGAATGCGAATATCTGAAGATGAGGCTTTGATAAAGATGAAGCTTGAACATTTGAAAAGAACTGAAGACGAAGTCTGGACATTTGAAATTGTCATAAAGATGAAGTCTGAACGTTTGAAATGTGATGTGTATCTAATATACTCATTTTATCCCCTTATTTTAGTTAGTTTTATATGTGTTTTAGTATATAAATAAGTGTTCTAATGCACTTTTAGTCCATATTTACTTTTAAGTATAATCCCAAGGCATATAGAACAATATAAAGCAAAAAGATGTTAAGATGGAGTTGAATTGAAGTCAAGTGTTAAAATGAAGATTTGCAACCTCCACTTCGCAATGTTAGTACACCATGTCGCGACGTTAGCTTGCACCCACGTCGCGATGTGCGAGTCATGACGTCGTGATGTGGCTAGGAAGAGACCAAGAAATAGAACTTCTTGCGTCGCGGCGTCGTGATGTGAAAACCCATATCTGACTTTGAATTAACCCATATTCGACCTTTGATGCTCGGGGATATAAAGAAGATGATTAGGGCATTGAGGATACACCTCGACGGCGGTAGAGCATTGAATAATCCTCTAGGGTTTCTAACCCTAGGGCACAACTTTATTTTTTTCTTCTTTTCTTTGGTTTTATTTCCCCCATTATGAACTAATTTAATTTTCTAGGGTTTTAGATGTAGTTTAGTGACGATTTATGTATTTGAAGACTGATTTGCTTTATATTTGATAGTTCTATCACATTTATATTAAATATCTTACGCTACAATCTTCATGCTTATTTATGATTCACCATCATTTATATGCTTTGTGGTCCAATTTGAGATTTGAGAAGTGGGAGTTGAATTAGACATGTTTAGGACATCACATTTCACCATTTATAAGAGATTCTCATGGGTTTTGTGTGATAATTAGGGTTTCTCGAGTTTATTAGCTTTTAGAGTTTTGGGGTTGAGTACAGATGTAAAATACCTTAACCCTAGGAGTAGATTGTGGGTCATCAAGAGAGATTCACAGGGGCAATAGTGAGGCCTACCATTAATAGGCGATTAGATTTTTAATTAGGGGTAAATTGGACAATAATATATAATGATTAACTAAATGAAATCTAAAC